>BLKR01003896.1:0-127027 GCA_011170035.1 Teleogryllus occipitalis
AATCGTTTAATGTCATCTGGCAAAGTGTTGTAAAATAATGTACATGTATTGTATGTGAATTTTTTGTAATGAGCTGTTGATACTGTCACCTGATGAATATAATTTCTACGTCGAGTGTTATAGTAATAGACTTCGGCATTTTCTGAAAATATATTCCCGCCCTTAAGCAAGTCATTTTTTACAAAAACCACTGATTCGTAAATAAAAAGACACGGTAATGGTAGAATTCCTAGATTAATGAAGAGAGGCTTGCATGAATCACGTGGGTGGGATTTGGTTATTATTCGTACAATTCGTTTTTGTAATCTAAAAGTCTGGGAGCTATAAGATGTATTTCCCAGAATATTATGCCATATCTCAGGCGGGAATGAACATTCGCGAAGTATACACAACGAGCAGTGTGAAGGCTGACTGAATTTGCAAGAATTCTGAACGCGTAGCATAATGAACTTAATTTTGTGTTCAATTCATTTAAATGGACGTTCCATTTAAGGTTTGACTGAATTAAGAGACCTAAAAATTTTGTTGCCTTAACATCAGTCAATGGTACACTGTTCATTTTCAATGGAGCACAGAATTGTTTATTTGATGTGGAAAACTGCATTAAAACCGTTTTCTTTTCGTTTACTATTAATTTGTTATTTCGGAACCAATTTGAAACATCTGATATTGTACTATTTACGGTTTCTTTATTGCAAAGGATGTTCGTATCATCCGCAAAGAGAACCGTTCTTCCGTTTCGAATCGCCGAGGGCATATCGTTTACGTAAAGGAGGAACAGAATAGGGCCTAAAATCGATCCTTGAGGAACTCCACATGGAATGGGCAAAGAGTGGGAAAGGTGCGTACGTAATGTTCCATCATTCCAGTAAGGTATTTCAACTCTCTGAGATCGTTGTTTAAGGTACGAACATAAACAATCTAGAGCAATACCACGAATTCCATATGAAGGTAATTTGGAAAGTAAAATATCATGATCAATGACGTCAAAAGCTTTTGAGAGATCTAAAAATAATCCAATAGGTGCCTCGTTTTGATCCAATGATGAGACGACATCTTTAAGAAAAAGAAAATATAGCTGTTTCCGTTGATTTGATTTTCTAAAATCCATGTTAGTAATCTGAAAGCGCGTCGACATTTAGTGAAAGGTTTCCATTCGTACGTAAAAAGTCTCTCTAATATTTTGGAAAAAACTGATAGAAGAGAAATGGGCCGATAATTTTGAATTTCATTTTTGTTGCCTTTTGAAAAGCGGAAGCTTAATTTTAGCTGTTTTGAAAATATCTGGAAACGTTCCAGTGCATAAAAGATGCGATATGTGAGTTAACGGGTGTATAATGGCATACGCACAAGTCTTAACAAGAATCTGGGAATTATGGGTGGGTTTGGAATGTGGCCTAGATCCTGGCAGGTGAAGTGACGAATTGCATTACACACTACAAGCACCGAGAAAAAAATAATTACGGCCCCCAAAGACGCCCCCAAGAAAACATAAAACTATTGCTAAAATGTCATGGTTGTTATTGCAATGGATATATATGTTATAAAACAGATCTATTGGCTTGAATGAACATTTCAATCGAGGGCTGCATTACCAAATGTGCATACAACACATTGTAGAATTATAGCGATTTTTCCCTCGTCCAAGTTGTTCACTTTTACCCTTAAAGTTATAATTTAGAGTTTAAGGAATGATTTTGCAAATAATTTGTCCAGTACTGTTTTACATCATAATTTGGGGGCGGATTATAATTCAATGACATTTTTTGTTTTTCACTTTAAAACAGTGCCGTTTAGTATAGAAATTAATTTTATTATGATGAAAGAAACTGTCTTATTTTTATGTATTTTTTTTTTTTTGCATTTTTCGTCGATTACGACTAATAGATAATAGGAAACCAATGTTCTCCATAGAATTTCTGATTAGCCTATTCGATTTCTTCGTTCAGAAATTGTAATGTGAGCCGTTGTGAGTGTGTAATCTAAGGTTTCTGTGACTCCTATCAGCGGCATTGTGGTCGCAGCCGATTTCGGGGTAACTAAGTTTAGAGATTTCCTGGTAAAGAACAGTCCAAATCAAAAGAGTGCGAGCAGAGTTTACTTTAACGAATAGAAGAAACCTCGAACAACATCCTCTGACCGGGAGGTCCTAGGTTCGAGTCCTGACGGTGGCAGGATTTTCGATACTAGCTTTTCAACTAGGTCGAATTCAATCGCTGTCTGGAGGAGAATTCTAGCGGCCGGCTGCTCTGATCGGTAGTTTTCCGTGGTTTCTCCAGGCGAATGCCGGAGCAGTACTTTACCAAACGGGCCACGGACCGCGCGCGATCTGTCCTTCCTCTTCCTTGTTCTATCCTCTCCCCTTACACACACATACACTAACATGCACTACACTACCACATATTCCGGGAGACCGGTCGGGAGCTTAGAGCTTGTCTCGGCTGGGGCGGTGCCCCGCTAGTGGGAGAATCTTGGTGAGGGGGAAACTCCACTAGCCGACGGTAGGTCGGCGCCGGATCTCGCCATCCAGCGGGGGAAGATCATCGCCATCTCCCGAGAAAAAATATGCACTACACTAACGGGACTAATTACCACAGTAGTTGACGCGCCCGGAAACACGAAAAAATTAAACAATCAATCAATCGAACAACATCAGTAACATATTGAACTAACGGCAATATTGCAAATGACACATCTAGATTCGCATTTGTTCTGCAAACGATGTCCCCCACCAAAATGTTGAATAATCAGAATGTATACTCTACCTCCACCTATTGTGAACAGCTTCCATATATCTTGATTACGCGATTCCTATCAAATACGATACGAGTCAAAGGATTTCTCACGATTTATTGGAGTGGAGTGGTATCCAACGAAATGATGGAATTACTCATTTCGCGATACTCACAGGTGAGTTCGTACTAGAGCAGGACAAAACGCATTGTACATTGATAGTTCTCTCTGGCATGCTTTTGTGGTTTCGGGAGACGCGTGTGCTGGTTATCTGCTTGTGAAATCAAAGGTCTCTGTCAAGGACCGGAGCTGTCGCAAGCTCTCATTCTAGGCAGTGTCGACAATATTAGCATGGAGGAATGGTATCGACGGAGGATGCTCTATGCAAAGGTTTTTGGAAATTTCGGCGAATTTCGCTGGTGATACGCACCGTGAACTCATACCGTTGTGCGTGTGCATATTTCCGGAATACACAAGTTCGACATGCGGCGTCCAATAGACTACGCCTTTGAATTGAAATTATTGAAGGCGTTCTCACTGTCAACAATACTAGTAGTATTACTAGTATTACTAGGAGTATTACTAGTACTAATACTAGTAGTATTGTTCACAATGACGACGACTTCAATCATTTCAATTGTGTAAATGTCAACTATAATTCACCACTAAACCAATATACGCCTTAGAAGTTACGTCAGTGATAGTGCTTTATTGGCTAATATTGTAAATAATGAATACAAACTCCTTGTCTTGTAGCATTTAAGTTTTGTTCTGAACACTTAGCAATCATAATGAAACTATGGCTATCATAACAAAGGTCGCACTACGAGGTATTTCTGCGGATGCTTCTCAAAAGCCATGTGTGGGCAGCACCATGCAAGTGTCTGCTACGAGTCGTCATAGAGGTGTATCTATAAAACCCGTTAAAAAGTATTTTTTTAAAATTTATTTTAAGTCGCATCAAAACATTTTGTAATTTCATATCATATATGTTCAATCTATTAAAGTTAGTGTTTATTTTTAAAAATGAGTTTTCCTTTATTTTTACCCAAGGTAGTCTGTCAGACTACGCTTTTGTAATAATGCTTGGTACAGCGCGCCTTGGTAATCTTGGGTTAACTCGGGAGTGCTCACAATAGATCTGTGAGACGAAAGCCACGGCAATTTTATGATCGTGATGTATTGCGATGCATTAAAGATCTGGTATTTCATGTATTCCTTCATTGTACTTAATGAGAACGCTTGGCCTTCTATTTTTATCCTTTCGATGAATAATTTCCCGTCAGCATGTTGAAATTTGATCGCTGCGCTGTGCTATACCCGTCAGATACGTTGCGTGGATTGGCACCAGTGCATTGTGAGCTCATGGTGGTACGTATCCCGACATTACGTTCAGCCGTGTCTATAATATTCGGAGTGTGTATTCGGAAAATGTCATCATCTGCCTTATCTAGGATCGAATCTTACAATTTCGTCCCAAGGGGAAAGAATATATATCGGAGATGTCTGTAGAGAAATGAAAAAAATGCCAACCTTGCAAAATGAAAAAAAGGCAAAGACTTTTCTAATCGTTTTTGTGAAAAATGTAAAGTATATTTTTGTTTGGAACATACCAGAATCATTTGTGGTAATTATATTTACTATTATTTAATACGACAATAAAATGGTTAAGAATTTTTGCGTGTAACAATTTTTACCTTTCTCACCATAAGTATTCACACAAGGTTTCAGCAGTATAGGATTTATTAACAATTGCATTGGTGGGCATGTAGAAGCTAAATAAAATATGTTTATCAGAAAATAGAGCTTCAGATCAGTTACATTCACACAAAGATGCAGCTATATCTGAAAGATACATTGCGGGTACTGGCGTAAGTCTACCTATTACGGGCACTACCGGGTTAAGAAAGGTTTGAAATTATCTTTATGGTTTACTAGTTCATTTATGTGTGTCTACGAACCTCAAACAAAACACGTAAAGGCACTATTAATATCCTTGCGGGTCTTTCTGATTATTTATGCCATCAGGCCTTTTTAATACTTTATGGCCCGGTCTAATTCCAACACATACATTTTTTTTAATTCGATTTATTAAAGCTAAGATGCAAGCGAATACTATAAATAAATGGCATAATGATCTAATAAGTAAAATAACTCGTTATAAACCTTATATTGCCTAATTCATAAGAAAATTTTGGTATGTTCCCCTGAATATACAATTGCCACTACTCACTCATATTTCACAGTTACGTATAACGTTTTTTAGAGACGTAGTATGTGCTTTTTGAGTAGCAGTACTACTCATAGTAATAAGATGTGTAGGTCTAACATCTAGGAAATCTAATTTTTGATTTATGAAATATTCTAAACTTTTGAGAATAGAAGTAAATAACCTTAAAGTACCGCAACATCAGCGCAATTTTTCATTGTTATTTTCCACATAAATCCCAAATAAATTATATTCATTTTCATATATTTATCGAGATTTTACTGTAAACCACCGTCCAAAGCTTTGTTAGCTTTTGTGAGAATTTCAGCAGGAACTTCACAATATTCATTCATTTTGTACGAACAAATCAGTCCTTAGATACACATGCTGTTTTCACTTTGGATGCGAAGAAAATTATCAAGTATTTCGAATTGTAGTTTAATTGAGCAACGAACAATTAAATCATTAAGTCTTGTATACACCATGAGCGTTACTAGATTCTTTAACACCTTCTGGTGACTAACAACCCCTCGGGCCAGAGGACCTCGGGTTTGGAAGTCGCCTTCGAGGCACAAACATCTACTTATCGGCATAGACACATAAATAATTAATTATTAGGAAATATTATTGGATCCTTCCGCAACACTCGAAAGTGTTTTGTAGGTGAAAATCCTAGTGGGTGTAGCAGGGAGGAGGCTACTCACCGAGCAGGTGGTCGACGCGCTGCAGGTCGACGGAGGCGAGCTGGCCCTTGTTGTACACGTACTGGCCGCGCAGGCCACGCCCCTTCTTGTCGCGCTTCCAGTCCTCGATGAGGTTGCGCCCGTCGAGGCGACGACCTTCCTCCGACCGCAGCTCCGGGTCGTTGGCCACCTTGGGCAGCCAGTGGCGCCGCCCGCCGCCCAGCAGCACCTGCGCACGCAACACGCCACGCCCCCGCCGTCATTAACCCTCGCGTGGACACGCACGATATTGAAACGCAGACGTTAGTGTGGGGTACCCTTGTGACCCCCCACGAAAAGGTGTTACAAAAAAAGCACTTATATGAATTCAGAATAGTATTTGCTTTATTACGTATATTGTTATCCTTCTACAATATTATACAAGAACATTTATATGCCGAAACGATGGCCCAGATCGCTAAGGCCGTAGCGATCTCGGACCGAAAAGTCGGGGGGTTCGAGTCCCGCCTTGGGCATGGTTGTATTTGTGTTCGTCTTTTCACCCCTTATTATCGCTTCATCTTCATAGTTACCATACCGTTAACTACAATAGTGGTCGCTAATGACCTAGATGTTGAGACGACCTTAAATAACGAAGAGAACAAAAACATTTTTGTAAATTTTGCAAATATTTTGTAATATATTGAAAAGTTGGAAACAGAATGGTTTTACGTACTTATCTAAGTCGTGTTATCATCTTTGGAATAACTGTTATATTGAACGTTTGTAATGTCACTTCATTATTATTACAAGAACGCTTGGACACACTAATAGAGAACTTTTAGAAAATACGTAAAAGAAATATCTAACTCTCAATTCCACTGTCTAATATCTTGTTCACAAATAGCTGTCGTAAATGGCATTTCTTACAACTCGCGCAACACAACTGAGAATGTAAAACGCTGCGTGGAGTGTAAAACGAACGGTAATCGCTAGCTATCAGTACTTACATGTTGCACTAATACAATATCAGTCATAAAACAACGGACAAGTACAACAGAAATATAAATATGAACGTCAAAATATCAACAACGAGAATGGAAAATGAAGGGTATCTTGAGTCCCCTTGAGTCATTTCTTTGTAATACAAACACCATACCACTATGAAAAGTGTGTTAAAATCTTTCAAATAAATGAATATTTACATACGTGTGAGAAAACAATTCTACCATTTTTTCTGCTAATCATAAGGAAAAAACGAGAGCAGGAAACATTCGAGCCTCCGCTTGGCCATGTGAGGGTTAAGGGGGGCCCAAAAAATGTATACACCGCTCCGCCCCGCAGTATATAAAATGGGACCAAAAAATGTATTCACCGTACACCGCCGCGCTTCGCAGCATATAAACAGGGGCCCAAAAAATGTATATATCGCGCACCGCTCCGCCCCCGCAGTATATAAAGTGGGGCCCAAAATATGTATACACGGCAAACCTCACCGCCTCCGCAGTATATAAACAGGGGTCAACGAAATGTATTCACCGCACACCACAATGCTCCGCAGTATATAAATAGGGGCGCAAAAAATGTATACACAGCACACCGCCCTACCCCGCCCCCGCAGTTTATAAAGAGGGACCAAAAAATGTATGCTGCTGTAATTGAAAAAAATATAAATTTAAGCGAAATATGGCGGGTAAGAACTGTGCTCATGGACCTCTGCATGCGCAGCAATGTCGTCAGAGCCAGCAATGTCATGTAGTACTAGGAATGTCTCTTCGCACGATCAAATCAGACCCTCCTTTAGGTGAATAATCGTGAACAATTAACGTTTTCATTGGTTACAAGCTGCAGCTTGTGCTACCAACATATTTTCTGATGCAAGCATCTTTACCAGCAAGGTGACTGCTGAGAGACTCCTAACGAGCTGGATTTGAATTTGGAAATAAAACAATAGGGTTTGTACTAGCGATAACCCTGAGGTTGTCTTCTAGTGTCAGCGGCATGACTCGCGCCAACATGGCATGCTATGAATGTTATCAGAGCAATTTAAGGTGTGAAAGGAAAATATCAGAACGCCCCCAAAGTTTTTCTATTGTGCGGACAAACCCTCCAGAAGAATGTTTAAGGAATACGAAATATTTCGATTCTGGTTGTGAGAAATTTTTTTTGTGTCAATATATTAGTTTTCGCACAAAAAATGTTATTTTTCAGTCCACATTCGCTATTTGAATCCTTAAATTAAACTTTTTCCACACACATATTTTCATTTCATTAATTCTCACAATCAAAATGGGGAAGCAAAACCATGATTACCACAATTTTTTTATTTATTCAACAGAATAGACCAATCTATTTTTTTCTGAAACTTACGAGCATCTAAGGACAACCCAGCTAGTAAAAATGAGTTGTTCTTGTAATGAAAATACACGATTAAACGCATGTCATGTATTGCATGAACAAATATGTGCGGATTCAGAGAGTATAATGGATTACACGTACCTTCTGTACGCAAACCCGCTGTATTTCTGGAAATAAAATATTATTTTAGAGAAAATCGGATTTATAAAACAAAGAGCACTTTTTTAAACATTTTAATTGTGATTATAAGCGTATGTAATACTGAAAACATAATTAAATTTTATTTTTCAGAACTAAGTTTATCTGAAATCTAAATATATTTTTATCTCGAAAAGCAAATAACGGTAATTGCGTAATGCGTTGAAAGAGAGTTCCGGGCTCAACCGGACATCACAATGGCCTGTCATCATCGTCCGATAACGAACACTCGAATGTCGCCCGAGCGTTTGCAATTGGGTGTCCGTGATACGGCGAACGAGGAAAAAATAATTATTCCCTCGAAATAATAATTCGACCCGGCCTCTGGCTGTCTCTTGTCGGTTCCCCCCCCCCCCCCCCCCGCGGGAAATCCCGCCGAGAGTACTGCTCTCTCGTGCAGCCTCTCCCTTTCGCTCTCTATCACACTTCATATCTACCCTTGCTTGACAACCATCTCTCTCCATCTTTTCTCCTGTCCTATCATCTGGGCGTTTTCTCTTCCTCCCATACTCTCGCCTGCGAGTCCACTGTTCTTCTTGGTCTCACCCACCCCCTCTCTGACCCACCCACTTTTTAGTCCGTCCACCCTTTCGTCCACCGCCCTCTCGGACGCCCACCCTCCCGTCCACACCCTCTCGTCCACAAACCCTGTCGTCCACACACCCTCTCGTCCACACCCCCACTCGTCCACCCACCCTGTCGTCCAGCCACCCTGTCGTCCATCCACCCTGTCGTCCACCTACCCTCTCGTCCACCCACCCTCTCGTTCACCCACCCTCTCGTCCACCCACCCTCTCGTCCACCCACCCTCTCGTCCACCCACCCTCTCGTCCACCCACCCTCTCGTCCACCCACCCTCTCAACCACCCACCCTCTCTTTCACCCACCCTCTCTTTTACCCATCCTCTCATCCACCCACCCTCTTCTCCACCTTACTCTCGTCCATTCATCAACTCGTCAACCATCCCCTCACATTAACCTGTTCACTCGTCTTCTGTATCCTCATTCTCATTCACTCGTCCATTCTCTTGACACATTGTCTGCACGTTCACCCACTTACTCATCTCCTCGCTTGTTCATTCAACTGGAAGATGCACTACACAGCTCCACACTCCCCTTCGCCTCAACGGTTTCGCGCAGAGGAAAATCTTAAAGACGGTGCTGGAGGCATACGTGAAATTTGTTTTTATTGTGATCTCTCTTTAGTGTTCAGCAATATATTCTGCCTTTCATTATATGCGAATTAAAACCGTAACTACGAGTAATTAGGATTGAACCTAGTCATTTAAAACTTATATGTACATTTAATTGTGACAGTGCTGAAAAAATCTTATCACTTCTCGCAAAATAATTATACTAATATATTATCTGATAGCATTACGTTGCAGTGCTTTTTGCATATCAGTGATTATTTGAAGATAATTAGTTAATCTAACATAAAAATAACATAGGACACTAGCTTCTCCTGTTATTCGATGTGGCATTTCTGTTACGTTTTCCTATAAAATAGTATCGTAATGAATAATATCGAGATTCAATGGCACGTTCGGCGATGTATCGGTTGTCGAAGTTTCGGAACTATGAAAAAATGCGTTGTCGACTTTCAAAATATCGATCGAATTAATATTCGGTGCTATAAAAAACGTAATCTGGAAAATAAAACCAATTATCAGTAATTTTAAAAACTCATGCTAATCTACAGAGACAGATATTTCAAATGTGTGACAATTACAGTTATAATATATTATTTACCAAAGTGTTAGTTTTTTAGGAATCAAGAAGTCCAATATATTAGCAACAAAATGTTTTCCCGAGTACAATAAGAGATCATATTTGGGTTTTTCCTGCATCATGCACCATAACACTGAATCTTTATAATCACTAATTTAGCCTAAGCACCAAGTTGTCTAATGATTTCATCAAGTACAGTGCCACAAATTACATAAGCGTTCGCTATCTAGATAATTTTGCTAGATGTTCAAATTAGTTTCTGAAATTAAAATCAGGCTATAATGAGCAGTGCCTTGACAAGAAATTTTTATGATGGCATCCTGCAATTCAAGTTCAGTTTGTTACTATTCATTCATCCCTATTTTAGTTTCAAGTTGTTGGTGAAAAAATATGTCTTATATTTAAGAAAATGAAGCATGCTTTGGAATAAAATACGATAATAATTCCTCAGTCGACGACCATTCCAAAATTCCAACAATTCCAAACCACGAAATGCAAACCGAATACACCGCCAAACCGTTTTTTACACTCAACAAACACGTCTGTGTCGTCGAACTGTAAGTTCAATAACTCATTTGCAAAACATATCACTTGAAAAGTGCATATAACAATGGACAAAACACCAACTAAATGTGATAGATGCGACCCATGAGCTGTTTTCCTGCACTGTCACGTGTTTCTCACAGACGAGTCCCGCCCCGTGGCATCAATGTCCAAAATACCCTCTTCCCTAATTTCCTCTCTAGACTTCCGTTCATCCACGTTGAATGCACCACACGTCTGCATTTTTCGTCCACGTTTTTCTAGCTGGGCGCCATATGCGTGTGGTGTTTTGCGTGGAAATGCACCGTATTTCAGTGGCAGCCGTTACTTCGGGGATGAGATCAACTGGCGGCAGTTGTTAGGACGAGCTGAGGTCCGGACTTTAGGAACGAGCCGAGCTTTGAAGAGAAATAAGCAGTTTTCATTGTGAAGGATTGGGTGACCTGAATGTTCGTGAGTGAACGAAAATTGGGGTAAATTAGAAGGGTAAAATTAAAAACTGGACGTAAATGTTGATTTACGTTTCGTATTTTGATATGAATGATTCATTTGTATTTGTTATTTAGTTGTTCCAATCTCTTTGATTGATGCAATCTTAAACATAGTTCTTTCGTATTATAAAAACTAATAATTTTAAAATAAACATACTTTGTATTAGCTTATTTTCTTTACAAGAATTTAAACGGTTTTCCTGCAGTGCCATCTAGTATATACATTACAATTTTCCCAGTTGTATTGTAAAAATGATAAGGCTTCTAATTTTCATTTATTTTTTTATATAATTTTACCGTTAAAAATTCTTAATTATTCTATTCAATAAAATGTAATTATCTTATATTAAGTAAAATGTATTTTTCTTCATTTGTACAAGAGAACGGGACAGATGTAATCATGGTTATTTGTGTACCTAACGGGTGTACAAACCGTACGGGAAAACCGGAAATTACTTTCCACAAGTAAGTAGTTACTCCATGTAATTTGAAACATCTAGTAACTTTGTAAGTTATTCGTTAATTTTCGTGATTTTTTTCTTCAAGATTTCCTGCGGATCCAAAGCGGAGAGCATTGTGGATTAGAGCTGAACAAAGAGACAATTGGCAGCCTAGCAATTACAGCAGGTTATGTTCGGCTTATTTCCAAGAACACAATTTTGATAGAACTTTTTTATTTCTAAGGGAAGATGACTGTCGTACATACTTATAGTCGGCCTGCATACTCCTACGTCACAAGCAGCTATTGACGTATTGTTAGGCCTGTAGCAACAGAAGGTATTGGTTTGACAGACATGTTTTGGACCCACCAATATGGCGGACAGACTTCACTTGCTGTACACGGAAGAGGTTGGTAATGGCACCTCCATGTATTCATAGCTCCATGCTCACCACAATCATAACAGATGCAGAAAGTGTTGTCCCCTTCACTTGTTTCTCAGCGAGCTGTGTGTTACCAACATATATATAATTTTTAATAGAACGCCCTGACTCGTCCCAGTGTGGAGAGACTATCCTGGCGCACTATATTTACAAAACAGAAACTCGTGTTTTGAAGATAGAATTTTAGCAAAAGTATTGGGGCTACTTTTTTGTTAGACTAGATTTGTGCATCAATCAGTGATAAAAATTGATTGTATAATAATCAATTCACTTTATGTCAAGTGTACGAAAAATGGAAGTAGATTTGTGGATGTCAAAAAGAAATAGTTTTTGTTTTCTTGTCTTGTCGTGTCGTGTAGTAGTGTCGAAACGTCGACAAAAATTGGCATTAAAAATTTTTCTGAAAACGTAAAAACATTCACTTACAAGAATGTACCTGAACAGTGAGATGAATTAGAATCTGTAAATAATTAAATATTATTCAACATTTGAATGATGTCGATACAATTTCTATTTACAAAAACTATGAAGTTTTAGAAACAAATTAATATTATTTGAAGTCGTGTAACTGACTCAATAAATTTTTACGTCAAGTTTGAATTAGCTTTGTGCGGTCATGACGAAAGAGTGGAGTTAAATATTTTTTCGGGAATTTTCAAGGGACTGATTGATTAAACGTCCACTCTTGATAAAAATTAAAAAAAATGTTTTTAAAGAAATAAAAAAAAAACAATTCAAAACGATTTTCAAAGTTTTCCAAAAAAGCATTACGTAAAAATATATTATTTGATACACGCAGAATATATCTATATTGAAGCAGATGAAATAACCAACACTTCATTCTAGATCTACCTGTAGATTCGTTTAAGGAATCTGTTATTTGTTTAAGGAATCAAGTGAAAGTTCACGTTCACAAGAATCTAAATAGCTTAGCTTCGCTCCCAATAAGTGGAGAGAGAAGAAGAAGAAGAAGAAGAAGAAGAAGGAGAAGAAGAAGAAGAAGAAGAAGGAGAAGAAGAAAAAGAAGATTATGATGATGATGATGATGAAAAAGAAGAAAAAGAAGAAGAAGAAAAAGCGGTGCTTGTCATTCGAGACTTCAATTCTCTTGAAGCATTTGTATGAGCTAAAGACAGGAGGATTGAATTACTACACAAAAGTTTAATATTGTAGGGTATGATGAAAGTTGTAATTCCGAATAATTTTATTTTTTAATGTTATGTGTCTCCCTCATAATTCGATACTGGAGATGCTACTGTCTTTAATAATATAAGGTAAGCCTCATAAAGCCACAATGCAGAGAGGAACATTGGCAGTAAGGATATAACTTCATCATTTTGTATGACACAAACCCCAGGGTTCATTCCATTACTTAAGCAAGGGTCAATAATGGTTATCAACATTAATTTAATTTTTCAATCCATTAAAGTTCAATATGACAAAAATCATCGATATATTTGTATATATTCACTCTCTTATTTCTATAAATATTCTAAGAAGAATCTTAAAAATTGAAGACACTTAATTGCAACTGACGCACGAGTGAAAAAGTAAGTATGCCAAAGCCTGTTATTCACGACTGTCGTTCGAAGAATCCCAAGACGAGTTCGAAGTTTGTAGTGAATGAAGCACTTTTCTGGGATCGTGTTTCGCTGTCAGCTGCGTTCTTTCCTTCTTTCGTCGCTCAGCCATTTCGAGGACGGGGCTCCTCGCAGTCGCCTGCAACTCGTCCGTCCGCTTCGCAGCGCTTTGTCGCCACGGCGAAACGCAGGCGGCGTTCTCGTCGCAACATGCAATTAAAGCGTAGGCGGCGGCGACGCGACGCGGGAGGGGACAGTGGCGGGAGCGGAGCGGCGATGGCAACAGGGGAGGCAGCGACGGTGGTGACTGATTGATTGATTGATTGATTGATTGATTGATTGATTTTTTCGTGTTTCCGGGCGCGTCAACTGCTTTGGTCATTAGTCCCGTTACTGTAGGGCATGTTTTTTCTCGGGAGACGGTGGTGATTTTCCCCCGCTGGATGGCGAGATCCGGCGCCGATCTACCGTCGGCTAGTGGGGTTTCCCTCTAACCAGGACTCTCCCACCAGCGGGGCACCGCCCCAGCTGGGACAAGCTCTAAACCCCCAACCGGTCTCCCGGAATGTGTGGTAGTGTAGTCCATGTCAGTGTAAGTGTGTGTGTAAGGGGAGAGAATGGGACAAGGAAGAGGAAGGATAGATCGCGCGCGGTCCGTGGCCCGTTTGGTAGGGTACTACTCCGGCATTCGCCTGGTGTTGATCGGAGAAACCACGGAAAACTACCGATCAGAGCAGCCGGCCGCAAGAAATTCTCCTCCAGACAGCGACTGAATTCGACACGGTGGTGACGAATTGCTTGATTGATTACTAGTGATCCCGGGCACGTCAACTGCTAAGATGAATTTGCAGCAGATTAGTCCCGAAAGTACCATAAATATAGTGCCTTTCGTATATATGTTAGTTCCGTAAGTGCACTTCATGTTTTGCTTGGGAGGTGGCGTTGATCTTGTTCCGCTGGATAACGAGGTCAGGCGCCGACCTACCGTCGCCCTGCAGGGTTTTCCACTACTAGGTATCTCCCAACAGCAGAGGACCGCCCCAGCCGGACCCAAGCTGTAAGCTCCCGACCGGTCTTCCGGCATATATGGTAGTGTAGTGCAGTAAGTGTGTAAAGGGTATGATAGGTTAGAGAATGGGAAGGAAAGATCGCGCGCGATCCGTGTCCTATTAGGTAGGGTGCTGCTCCAACATTCGACTGGTATTGATAAAAAGCATCATAATATATCGATCAGAGCAGTCGACCGCTAGAATTCTCTTCCAGACAGCGATAGAAATCGATCTAGGTATCTGGCTAGTGCCGAAACTCCTGCCACCGTTGGGACTGGAATTTAGTACCTTCCGGTCACAAGCACTGCACGGACATGATTTGATTCACTGAGTCACCTCTCCCGGTGCGGTGAATTGATTGTTTGATGTATCTGTCAAAATCAACTGCTATGGTCAATAGTTCCGTTAGTGTGTGGAATGCTCTTTTATTCCGGGAAGTGGTGGTGGTTATTTTTTCTAGTGCGTGATATTCGGCGCCGTTCTATACGACAGCTTGGGGGGGGGGATCCCCCCTCCAGGTATCTCCCCAGCAGAGAAAAACACTAATCTCCCGAAATTTGTAGTAGTGTACTGCAAGTAAGCGTGTGTAAGGGGAGAGTATAGGAAGGAAATATCGCGCGCGTTCCTTGGCCCCTGTTGTAGGGCTCTGCTTCCGAATCTGCCTAGTATTCATCGGAGGATCCATAAGAAACTACCAATCAAATCAGCCGATTGCTTGTATTTACCTCCACAAAGCGATTAAACTCGCCCTAGCTTCATAGCTGTACTTGGGTTTTTCTAACGTGGCATCTGAGGATATTATCTTTTAGATGGAAAAAGGCATGATTTTGCGTCTTCTTCGGTCCTGCCTCTATAGTCGCTTGATCTGCATTCTGCTTGAAGCGGTCGCGATCAAGCCATATCTTGCGGCAGGACCAAGAAAGACAAAACAATTTGTGCGTTATTCCATCTTGGAGATAATACCGTCAGATGCCTTGTTAAAAAAACAAGAATAGTGTCGAAAATTAACGGTCAATGGGAATCAACCCCTGGGGCTTACCAGTCAGAGTCGCTGCAGAGATAACGGCTGAGCCAACTCAGCCGGTACGATACTGTAAAGATTCAGATGTTGGGGTGGGGCGGTAGGGGCCCCGGCAGCCTGGAAATGGCGATGTGCAAATGGTGATGTCTAGAGTGAAGACGTTGGTGGTGGTGATGGCGATGGTGTTGGAAGTAGACTGTTGCGGTTGGGCCCTCCCAATCATCCTAGCTTCTCGTTTCACCGCATCTCCTCCACTCCACAGCTTTGTAACTTCCCCGACGCAATCTATCACGACGCTGTACTTTGCGCTAGTCATCACCACTGCTGCCAACATCGCCGTCTACGCGTCGCTTCTCCGCGCTCCGCTTGTCCTCTCTCGCTTCTCCGCCTGTCCTCCTCGCACTTGAAGAACGTCTTCTACGATCTTAGAGCACCGTTTCCCTACCTCGAAATGTCTTATCTCGTGAGATGAATTTTCCACAGAAACGGCAGCCACTTCCAATCATCATCTGCGTTCTGGAGCCTTCCAGGCACTGTTCCAGACACTGTTCCGGACACTGTACCAGACACTGTTCTAGACACTGTTCCGGACACTGTTCCAAACACTGTTTCAGACACTGTTCCGGACACTGTTCTAGACACTGTTCCGGACACTGTTCCAGACACTGTTCCGGACACTGTTCCAAACACTGTTTCAGACACTGTTCCGGACACTGTTTCAGACACTGTTGCAGACACTATTCCAGACTTCTGTTTCCTGTCACCGATTCATTATTCATCACCTGTCTCTGCTCCTACCTTTTTTAAAACCACAGTGATTCTTCTCGATGACACTTCTCTTTACACATCACTTCCATTTCGCTTACGAATTTCGTAATGTTGCTCATTGTAAACTTAGATTCAGTGTGCTACTTCTGCAACCACCGGTTTATCCCATAAATTCCTTCACCCCAGTTTTAGAAAAGCTGAACATCTCGCGACGGATGTATGCGTCTTCTTCTATCTTGTCTCCCCTGAACCCCGAACATCGAGTGCGAGCACCTGCCTCAAAGGAACAGGCCTAACGCCATTAGGTGCAAGCTCCGAGGAAGGCGGACGATTCAATTAAAGCACTGGCAAATGTTTTCCTTTTAGCACTTTGCTGGCGGGGAATAATGGAGACGCCGTTCATTAGCTCTTGTGTGCGGCCACCGCTGCTCCCGTCGGGTGGCTGTCTGGCGGTTTAATTTTCCGACAATTAGCGAGTGCTCGCAACGAGGTCCCCAAACGCCTTGGACGCCCGTCCGCCCCCCTCTCCGCCCCTCCCTCCCTGGCACGAATCCTCCTATCTCCACGCTGCCACCGCCCAATCCTCCAGCGCACCACGGCCCCGTCCTGCCTCCACCCCACCTCCAATTTCGCACCTTGCCTCAGCCCCGTGTTCGCCAACCTCGTCACACCTTGGTTCCGTACTGAAAACGTCAAGCCTCTAGCCTTCTCCCAATCCTCGCACCCCGCATTCGGTTCATGTCCGATTTGCCCTCTCAAACAACCTAGGCCCACCCTCTCCCCCACCTTCCCCACACAACCCTGTGTTTGGCATCCTCTTCCCCCCTGCCTACCCTCCGAATACGCCACGCCTCACCCCTCTCGCAATCCCATCCTCCTACCCCGCCTCCGCTTCATGTCCGCTTTGCCTCCCCACACAACCCTCTCCGCCCCCTCTCTCGCACGAATCTTCTCACCTCCACGCTGTCACTGCCCAACCCTCACAGCATACCACGCCTCCGCCTCGCCTCCACCCCACCTCCAATTGCGCAGCCTGATTGATCCCCGTGTTCGCCACCCGTTCTCTCTGCCTCCGCCCCGTAAATGCCACGCCTCTACCCTCTCCCAACCCCATCTTCGCACCCCACCCCCGCTTCATGCCCGTTTTGCCTCGCCCACACCTCCCTCTCCACCCCCTCCCTGGCATTCACCTTCATACTCCTCCGCCCCATCCTCCCCACAGCACGAAATTCTGCCTCCACCTCGCCTCCACCCCTCTTCCAGTTTCGCACCCTGCCTCAGCCCCGCGTTCATCCTCGTCCACTCTGCCTTCGCCCCGAAACCCCCCCGCCTCCAGCCTTCTCCCAGTCCTCGCACTTCATATCCGATTTGCCTCCCCCTCAAAACCCTCTCCGCCCCCTCCTTGGCCCGAATCCTCCCACCTCCACACTGCCTCCGCCCGACCCTCACAGCACACCACGACCCCGCCTCGCCTCCACCCCATCCCCAATTTCACCCCCTCCATCCCACCCCATGCTTGTACCTCCCATTTTCACGCTGCCTCCGCCCCACCCTCCCCGCATCACCCCATCCCACCTCCGCCCCTCCCCCATTGTTGCATCCTGCCTACGCCCCGTGTTCTACTTCCTCGTCCCTCCAGCCTACGCCCCGAACACGCCACGCCTCCACCCCTCTCCCAACCTCATCCTCGTCCCCCGCCTCCGCTTCATGTCCGCTTTGCCTCCCCACACAACCCTCTCCGCCCCCTCCCTGGCACGAATCCTCTCACCTCCACGCTGCCTTCACCCCACCCTCACCGTATCACCCTACCCCGCCTCACCTCCGCCCCTCCTCCAATTTTACACCCTGCTTCAGATCCGTCTTCACCATCCTCGTCCAACCTGCCTACGCCCCGAACACGCCACGACTCCACCCCTCTCCCAACCCCATCCTCCAACCCCTCTTCCGCTTCACGTCCACTTTGCCTCCTCCACACCCCAACTCCTATCCTGGCCTTCCACTTCCGCCTCGTCAGCCCCATCACACACTCGCATTCCGCCTCCGCTTCATGTCCGCTTTGCCCCCCCACACACACACACATCCTTCCCCGTCCCCTCCCTGGCACGAACCCTCCCACCCTCCCCGTATCACCCCACCCCGCCTCCGCCTCCGCCTCGCCTCCGTCTCTCCCCATTTTCGCACCCTGCCTCAGCCCCGTGTTCGCCATCCTCATCCATCCTGCCTACGCCCTGAACACGACACGCCTAAACCCCTCTCCCAACCCCATCCTCCAACCCCGCCTTCGCTTCACGTCCACTTTGCCTCCTCCACACCCCAACTCATCGCCTGACCCTTCACACCCTCGCACCCCGCCCCCGCTTCATGTCCGCTTTGCGTCCGCCTCATTTCAGCCCCTACCCCCGCATCCCATCTCCACCCCCACCCCACTCTCCTCCCCACGCCCCGACCCTCCAGCGCCCCGCTTCCGCTTCATGTCCGCTTTGCGTCCTCCTCATTTCAACCTCTACCCCCGCATCCCATCTCCACCCCCAGCCCACTCTCCTCCCCACGCCCCGACTCCCTAGCGCCCCGCCTCCGCTGTGTCCGTTCCCGGACGATGGGCCTGCTAAACCCATCCGCTGCCAGCTTCGCAGGCAACTTTTAACTGAACTCCTGTATAGGGTACGTCGGCTCCCAGAGTTACCAGACGGGCCTACGCTCTCAAGTTCTGATGCAATTATGTTTTTCCGCGTTGCCATGCAAAACCCACGCCGAGTTCCCTTGTTGGACAGGCCCAAAGTTGTAGTTCCGCCTGTAGTTTTCTCGTTACATAGACAACAGGGACTTAATGTTAACGGATATTACAATTAATTTTTACACTCCCCTAGGATTTGTTTTTGAATAATGTAGGCGCTGTAATTACCTATAATTATTCATTTTATTCATTAGAGTCGATAGAGCTGATGCTGAATAATGCATTCAGGTAGAAAAATGACAAAAACGAAAACACAATTTTTATCTAGACGTGCAACCACCATTTGCAATGTTATGTGTTCATGAACAACTAAATAATGCGATCACTTGAGACTTACAGGAACGCCGGTGCTCGATTTTGAGAGAATGGATTAAATACATTTCGTTTTAAAAGATCACGAGTTTGCAATATATGTGAGTGGTAATTCTGTGGTAATTCGTAGTTACGTATCCTTACCTTTAATTAATACAGTTTTTACGTGTTGTTTTTACGTGGTGTAATATATTACCCCACGTAATATATTTAGGGTAATATATTACACCACGGTAGTATATTTATATTTAGTAATATATTATACTAATATATGGGTACTATATTTAGGCAGAAGGCAATTCGTGAATGTAAACTTTAGGAGAAACTAGATGAGAAGTTGGAATATTATGATTGCAATGTTTTATTAGAATTTCTAAATGCGTGACATTTTCTGTATACTAATTAAGTTCGTTTTAACATGTTTAATTCCCAGAAAAGTATTTTACAAATAAGCTTTTTATTTGTGTTACGGCCCTGTATATCGTAATGCCATTGTTTTATTTTTTATAAACGTCTCGCATTTAAAATACTAATAAAGCAACGAGAAAAATATATTAAAATTTGTCACGAGGTTTCTTCTTGAGTAAATATTCACAAACTTTCTTGTATCTGCAATTTTTACTCATAATGATAAATATATAACAAATAATTTAGTATTATTATTTGTAAAAATATTTGAGTATAAATATAGTGTATCACAATACGATTACAGTTTATAAATATTAGAAATAATTGTGTTTATACACATTTTTGCCTCTAACAATCAATTATGGCGTATTCTTTGTTGTGTGGATGCGTACTACTTATTTTTCATTTCGGTAATTAACATGTTTTCATTTTGTGAATACCGCTACTCATTGTAGCATTCGTTATAAATAATATTTTGATACTAACGTTTGTAAATACGTATACGCTCAAAGCATATTATTAAAGTCTATTTATTAACGAATTTGTACTGTTTTTCCAACATTCAATTTAAGTTACGGTTCAAGTTGCAGTCAGAGAATCTGATATGGCGAAACGTCAATCGTAATTTTCAGACGTTTATATTTCTTTGGCTACGGAAAACTTTAAGTGTTTTTGAGTAACCAGCATAATATGAACTTTCAGAAGGGTGAATTCAAAAAAGAGAGTTTCTAAAAATACCTATAATTATTGATACTCCCGTGATCAGAATTTTCAAAAAATCGTAAATACCCGAGTGAAGCCATTTACCTAACTATTCGCTGAAAGTTCTTTGAACATTCGCATCCACACTGCGAATCTGAAATTAAATGTCGGTCGGGTCTATGAAGCGAGAAAAGGTATCTAAACGACAAAAGCATAGTTCAAAGCGATTGGCAAGCAGGGACCTATGAATACTACAGCGACATCAGGAGGAAAGGAGTCCTCCAATATACTACTTTCACCACACAAAAATTCATGTTTTATTAAACTTTCATCCCTTCTTTTTCTTCAGAGATCCCCTGTTTTGTTCTCGTCCCAAAACATATGAGCCGGAGTGAATGGCATCCATCAAATATTTATTGAACGGCCGGCCCGTGCTATAAATGGACGAAACGATAACAAAAGTTTGGAGAGGACACGTCCCGCTCAGCACAAGTTTTTATTACGCGCGCATCGTTGGTAGCGGCTGAAATGGGGAGAACTTGCGGGGAGAGTGTGGGAAAAAAAAGTGGGAGCTACGATCGAGGTATTTGCAGGGCTCTCTTGTGTTACTATGTCGTGTTGGTTTTGCAGATTTTTTTATACTATAATGTCATTAGTTTTTTCAAGAATGTAATATTTTCTTAAAGGCGATCTTTCCGCTTCGTTGGTTGACTCTGACCTGAGCTTTAATGCGCACGAGAATATAAGAAGCTGACTTCTCCTTTATAAAATTATATCCTTTCCTCAATATAAGTAGGATTTAATACAATTTTTTACATGAAATGTTGTCACTTGTTATATTTGTGTAGGTTAACGAAAAATGTCTTTCGGTTAGAAAAGTCACATTTCCGTTACATAAAGCCTTGCAAAATGTTTTTTTAATGCTGTGTGTAAACTCCATTTACAGCACGATTATGTATCTCTGCTAATAATTGCCACACAGTTATCTGATTATATATTTAATTCATTAAAGAAGGCATGCAACAGCAAAATCGTGTCATAAGTGTAAATCACCTGAATATAATTTAAAAAAATGTGAAATTTATATATTTTAAGCTTGCATTTACATAAACATTATTTTCTATAAATTACTGTATCAAAAATATTTTAGTTTCTCGTTTTTCTTATTGCTACATTTGAAACTTTTGCGTTCACTTGCACTTTTACACCTGTTTACGATAATCAGGGACATTTCCGTTCCAAACTATTTTTTGCCTCAATATGAAACACGTTTACAGACGTCCCTAGGTTTTTTTTTCTTTACGACGTTACTAATTGTTCGTGATCAATGATAATACTGTCCATGGAAATAAAATAATAAGAAGTTCGTAGTGTTTTAGTAAACATACGCTTTTCTACCAAGGAATTATTGTGCTTTGTATTTGGAACATTATCATTTTCTTTGTGCCGTACAACAACACCCCGCATTCAGAGAAGCATTGTTTTCAGTGAAGGAGAAATCATTCTGTGCATCAACAGTCAGTTCGTTATTCTGACATTGCCGTGTAAGCGGAGGAGAACACCAAAATGCCAAAACAATTTAGTCAGGCTACTTATGTCTTGCGCCCGTGGTGAGAGCTCATTACAGAGCTTCTAGCTAAGAGCGGATTCGTGGCCCTGGCTGGTCCTCCTCCGCTTTTTTGTGCTTCCTGAGCTCGCCGTCGGCGGCGCTTGCGTCGTCACTGGGAACCAACGAGTGCTTTGATGTGCCCCTCTTGCCTGCAGGGGTGTTGATGTCATCCCTCTCGTCCCTTGAGGCAGCCCTTTGACCTCTGGCACACCACAACCGTATGATATTACAGTCCAGGAAAGGTAAATAATTCTACAGACAAATAGACGTCGTAAGAGGAACAATTTGGGAGAGAAAAAATCGGGAAAAACATTATCCGGCCAAAAGAAATCCTCAAAATACATTTACAGATACATTTGTGTAAAATATGTTTTCTTTTTACTATATGGATGATTAAAGGGATGATAATAAGGGCTGAATGATAATGAAATATTAATGAGTAATAAAATAATAATGATGGAATGAACGAGGTATATAGGAGTACGAGAAGCCAGTAACACCGCTATCACATCGTAAGTCCCCACATGGTGAAAACACTCCTGTATTTTCGGGAGTCAATTCCAGTTTTTGGATCCGTGTACTTGAATGTTGTAAAGTGTATTGTTACAATTATCCTTTAGATTAAATTAATTTTTTAAATGTAAAACAATGTTAGCCGACCTGGATGGCCGAGGTGGCTAAGAGCGAGTACCGACTCAGCGCTTTGGTCCGAAGGGTCGCGGGTTCGAGTCCCGCCTTGGGCATGGCTGTTTGTCCCTTGACTTTGTGTGTGTGTTGTCGCGGAGGGCCTCGCGTTTTGCTGACCCCAGATCAGAGGAGCCCGCAAGAGTGTTTGTCTAGTGTATGGTCGAATATGCGTCTCTTCGGGACGTAAAGGGCAACCGGCTGTCGGCTGTATAAAAGCCCTAGGAAAAAAAATGTTATGGTTGCAAAACGGAGACATTAAAAGTCACATTTATGGGTTTTGAAAATTTTCCGTTAAATTCTAAACAAGCGTTCAGGGAAATTTTCAATCAATTTCTATTTGTAAAGTGGAAATTACAATTTAAAATTGAAAAACAAAGTATGTAAAATATTCAATGATATGATATCGTTTAAAAAACACTATTCTTAGACATTTTGAACATTTTCCGTAACGATGAAAACCAATTTATGTAGAACCTACCTCTCAGACCACAACTCTTATACAACTTTTATTTCAAATACGATGTAATACATTTGGAACGAAAATAACTAATGTGTGATGTACTTTTGTACCAATTAATCAGTCAACGATAAAATGAAGTATATGTTAGAGAAAATATTGCTTCCTAATGGAGATGGACCTCTTACTCCATCTTAGAACGTGAGAGTATAAAATAAGCTCGAGCTCACAACGAGCTCTTTGTTTACACATACATTATGTAGCAGTGATGCAAACAACTCGGTGAACTTACTTAGGAGAAACGTGCCTCCTCATTTACCCTGAAGCTTCAGCGCGAGAGAACTACACCTCGTTATCACAGAAACTTACAGGTCAAATGCACAGCAACTTACAATTATCGCGTTCCTGCATGCATACATGTAACAGATGCAATTTCAAGTAAATAAAATCAAGCATTGTAACACACTTGACGCTCTTAATTTAGAATGGAAATATGAAAAATTTCCTCCTAAATATTCTTGCGGTTCCTCAGTATTTTTGTTACTGTGCACCTGACACATAGGTGAGGTATCGTATGTTAGTATATAGATATATATCAGTCATTGATAGTCATAGTAAAAAATGAAACAATAAAATGAAGCAAATATGCATAAAACATTCACCGTTTTTTAGATAGAAGAGAATTTAAGTAAAAAAAAGTTATGAAATTTCACGCACATAAAATTCAAAATAAATTAAAAATAGAACTCCCCTTAATGTCAGAAGTTGTATGATTCAACGAACACATACCTGTATACGTCCCAACAAATGCCTTATACGTAGAAACACTTTGTTGTTATTGTTTTATACTTTTAAATTATGTGTCATTTCTTGGAACGTTTTGCATCATATGACAGCATAAAACTTTGGAACAATCACAACAAGCAATTTACAAATATTCCGTTGTATTTTCCAATTAATAATTAATAATTTGAAATAACAAATGCCCAATCAGGAAATGTAAAATGAACATAATGAAGGAGGTGTTCAACAACGATAATTTTTTAACAATAAGTTGCTAGAAAACAGCACATAAAGAACACCGAAAGATCGCGTTTTTACCTGTTCCGCGAGCGCACATCGGTGACGTTCTGACTACCCACCTGAAAGCTAGTGTGTTCTGAGCAGGTTCTCATCGAGGTTCAGTTTCGATCGATCCAAAGGCTGACGGTACATGAAGGTGAGCATCTAGCAAGCACCAATTCGGATCGTCACCGCTTGAGGCTTCTCATACACAAACACGCGCTCTCTGGGGTGGTGCAGATACTCTGCTTTGGTGTGTGCTGTGCTGAGTATTTGAAGGGTAATTGGCTGATTAATTAGTGTTTATGGGCGCGTCAACTGATAACGCCATTAGCACCATAAGTTGAATGAATGTTTTTTCTCGTGAGAGGAAGAAGTGATCTTCCCTCGCTGGATGGCGAGTTCTAGTCCCTACCTTCCCTTTTGTTTGTAGGATTTAACCCAACCAGGTATCTCCAACCCGGGTCAACCTCTAATGCTAAGCTCTACTCTAAATCCGCATATGTGGTATTGTAGGGCATGTATGTATAATGTATCTGTAAATAAGGAGTGAGAACAAGCGACGGAAGAGTAAAGAAAATTACCGCGCCGTCTGTGGCCTGTTTGAGATTATTCATCCGCCATTTGCCCGGTGTTGATCGGAGAAACAAAAAAAAAGCACTACAGATCCGAGCACTTGGCAGCTAGAACTTTCCTCCAGACAGCAGCTGAGTTAGATCTAGATATCAAGCTAGTGTCAAAAATCCTGCCGTCGTCGAGACTCGAACTGCTATGACATGTTACTAAGCGGTCTGAAGAGTTGTCAGGGGGTAGCGTGCAAAGAGGGAAATCACAAAAATATGTCAATACTGTATGTATGTATGTATGTATGTATGTATGTATGTATGTATGTGTGTATGTGTGTGTGTGTGTGTGTGTGGGCGCGCGCGCGCGCGCGTGTGTGTATGCAGCGGTGTATCCAAATCATGGGGCTTCAGCTTCTCCCGTGTGCCAAATATTAAAAACTGTAGCTTTTACATATTTTCTTCGCTAATGAAAGTCATTCAGTATAAAAATTGTTTACGTTATTGATATTGACTGTAGGTAAACAAATAACATACATTTTACATTCAGCGTAAATGAATAATTCTTTATAAGAAACCATGAAATCCGCTAAACATTATACCTGCAGCCTCCTTTCTGAGAAAACAACTGGATGAACCTATCTGTGAATGATATAAAGCTAGTTAATGGATTACATTTTATATATTACATTATATATATTTATATATATTTATATATATATATATATATATATATATATATATATATATTGTAACGGTACGTCCTCCGAAATAATAATATAATAAAATACAATACTGGTCATATTATGCCGACCGCCGCCCCCCCCGCTTAGGTGCGTGGCCGCGCCGTTCAAAAGGTTTTATGACCGTCCTTGGGTGCCGCGGACTCAATAGCCTCTCCACACTAAACGACAATTATCGAGGCCAAGCCCTACCACCGGTCTCTGCCAACCCCTCGTCATCACCCCCTCAGCCGAACTCGGAAACATATTTATGACCGTCAAAAGCATTGTGCTACCGAGACGCACCGGCGCGTGCCGCGTCGAGTCCCGCGCTCGCTGGGTATGCCTTTTGAGTCCGATCCACCGACGTGCTGCTTAAAAGAGCATCAAAATTCGTTTTGCTCAAGTGTTCACCCGGGAGAGAGACACCAGGCAGGGCAATAAAGCAATAACGTCAATCAAAGAACGGCCTGGGCTAACCGTCGCCGGCACCCGAAAAGAAAGGAGTAAAACGCCGTGACCGAGGCGCGAAGGCGGGGAAACATGCGTCACCGTCTTCGGACGTGCCGCGCCAATATACCACCCTTTCGTTATGCGCACGTGGTCACCTGTGGACTCGCGAGACCTACTTTCGAGCATACAATGCCGCACATTGTCGATGCGAGCTCGCGAGCCATTGGCTCAAGTGCCGCCTCTTTAGCGAAGGGCGAGCGAATCGAAGACAGGCCCCCGGTCCGTGGAGAGGGAAGAGGTGCCTTCGTTCGTGGTAGCGTGCCGCCCAAAACTTGACTTGTATCGAAAAAATCGGTGAGAGAGACTCGTATCTAGAGATCGGCAAGAGACACTTGTGTCTAGAGATCGGTGGGAGACACTTGCTCTACCGCGCGCCGCATAAACTTAATTAGTCACGTGAGCTGAAGTGATTACTCTCAAAACGTGCGCTATTTGCTATTGGCGCTTCATACGAGATTTTTGCTCTGCGCAATGTCACATCATCGGTGAAATTCATTAGACTCGCTACCGGAAGGAACTTCCTCTCCGGAGACCGCAAGCCGAGCGCGGAATCACCATTGTTTACGATCGGCAACGAGACGTTGTGACCTGGGTCGCGTGTCATGAAATGTGGACGACGCCAGCGCAGCATTGGGTCCAGAGGGAGCGTGTTGTCGGTGGCTTCCGCCTGAGTACGCACCACAGCCGCCCGACTCCAGCCCGGGAATGCATCACTCACCACTGCTGACATCACGCCTCAGAAGAGTACCAGATAAGTAGTTTTGTGCAGCCAGGTGACGCTCAGCCCTTGTTTCCCGCGTAAATGCGGACGAACTTTAGATATTCGGGACTGTAGCGGATGTGCCGGTAAACAGGCACGAGGGTAGCGGCCAAGTACTTGTGTTCAATTTTTGTATCAAATTTCATTTTAAAGTAAATAAGAGGCCGCCGATGTACAAAAAAAAACAACATGTAAATTCATTTGTAAAAATCATTGTTATGCCAATCATCATCATCATCATAATCATATTTTAGAATAAGTAAATATTTTCTTGAAATGCCCATCTGTGTATTATTGAGCATGCAAACCCCCGACCCACCGCCGACGGGTTACAATATATATATATATATATATATATATATATATATATATATATATATATATATATATATATATATACGCCTCCACTCGTGGAAACCCCTGATAGAATGCTCTTTCGAGCTTAAATATCTCGGGGGGCAGGATCTTTTGGGGTATGAGAAAGTAATGTAACAAAGTAACATGGAAATCTACTATAATACGTACAATTTAAATCATAAAAAAGAATATACACATTCATCCAATAGTGGAACAACTTAATCTTTCCCCAATAACACAGAATGAAGCCAGTTAGTTACATAACATTGCCGTAAAATTGTACAAGGTTTTGGCCTTTGGCAAAATCAAACAAGGCATACTTTTAGCAGAATTTAAACCTCCACGAATTTGTTTAAAAGGTGACAGTCTTTCTATACTGAATTTAGGGAGTTTCTCACATGAACTACCACGCAAATTTGCCGTTATCCACTTTCTGGTCCGCACCAATCTTCGCACGAAAAGTTGCAAGTTCGGTTACCTTTACGGCGCTCTCCAGTTCGCTCGAAGGCGACCTTGGCACTCCCGCTGCCCGGTGTCGCAGCGACGTCACTCCAGCTTCTCTCGTACGCTTCACCTGTCCGTCACGCGTTCGGTCAAACCAGGCCCTTCTCTCGTTCGCTTCGCCCGTCCGTCACGCGATCGGTCAAACCAGGCCCTACTCTCGTACACTTCATCCGCTCCCGGCTCCCCTCTTCTTTTTTTTTCGTCCTCGCCACGAACGTGTATCCCCGCGCTCCAAGTCTCTGGCGCGTCGCAAAATCGGATCTTTGCGTTACTACACTGGGCGTCGCAGCTGCACTTCGGATGGCTGCAGCGCTAATACATGCAGTCTCCACTGGATTTCACAAAACTGTCCTCTGCACGAAATGAGCACTCTTGGAAAAAAACGTTTACTGTTCTTACTTCGCTCTGACCGCTTTCTTTCTAACGAGCTTGCAGCGGATTACCAATATGTTCGTATTGCAATCACATTCCTATACCAACTAATCCTCCACGCTCACACCACTCAATTATTCACTTTCACTACCAAATTCATAGAGAACTTACGCGTTCACCTACGCTACCAGACTCATAGAACTAGTGCTTTCGCCCGTGTCGTCGGATTAACAGAGAAGAAAACAGCTTTTCGCCGCTCCGCTGTATAAATGCGGCCCTGACGTCATAGAACCCCTATGCGCGCCGCCCCTCCGTCGAAATTACCCCGCCGCTGCTTCTGGCCGCCACCGACAGGTCGCGCCTTTTCTCTTCCGTGCTGCTCTTCCGATGTTATTAATCACTCCGTCACCGTCGAAGATGTGTGGGTGCCGTGTAAGTTTGTAGCCAGGCCACGAACGTCACATATATATATATATATATATATATATATATATATATATATATATATATATATATACATAATTTACAAAATACATTATTAATTAAATAAGTGCCGCCATTTATCATAATTTAGTGTGTTCGGTCCCACACGCAAAAGTGGAGATAGGATATGAATATATGATGTATAAATAGATGTTTATTCGTCTAACATTCCCGTGCGCCGGGTGGCAACCCCGCACGGCGCGGCGTGGAAATTTTCCACGCCTGAGCCGGCAACGCCGCGCGCCCAAAAGATCTAGAACATTTCAAAAACCCAGAGAGCTAATTGGTCAGTTCAAAATCCCCCCTCTTCGCGAACCTCTAACCGAAGAAAAGTCAGTCGCTGAGAGGCAGCCTCGCGAGCAACATGCGTTCGGGCTCCGTGATCAACATCACGTAACTTTCTATTCTCACATTGAGAATAATTTCAGTGTTAAGTTCAGCATTGTGTATAAATGCTGAACTATTCAATTTATTTTATACGAAGTTGCAAATAAGCTGCCAGGCGAGCACATGCGCTCGGACTTCGTAATCAAAGACGTGAAGTCATTTGTATTTTCTCACTGAGAACAATAATTCAGTGTATTTGCTAAGCTGTTAATTTCTGTGAAAATGAAGTGTATGTTCAGTCAGTGTATTTTAGCATAGAGAAGAGCTAAACTGGCAATTTATGTGAAAACGTTAAGAGTGTTTGTTTGCCAATTGCACAAACTGTAACTGTAAGGAACTTATGTGATAACCTAAAGGTCATTAAATATCATTGTGCAAGGTGAGACCTTGTGTTTTTATGACAACCCACGTCATCATAGGGTTCCTGATGAGTATCGAATGGACTGAGCGGAGTGCCTGCCAACATTCAACACCTAATATAATACAGTCCACTGAAAGCACAGGCAACCGTCCCGTCCATAGTGAATGTAAAAGGTATAGTAGTTGTTAGTATAATGAAGGTCTTGTGAAAGGTAGTACAGTCTGAAGTTGTGTTGCAGTCGTGTAACATGCAGCAGCATCGTAGCGTGAAACTATTATAGAAGTAAGAAACTAAAACGTAGAGCATATAATTTAAATTCCTACACCTTTACATTAATTGCAATAAAAAATTCCATGACAGATTACTCAAATTCTAAAGTATTTTTGCTCTGTCAAGCAATATACCAACACCAGCTGAATTAGGTCACCGTTATGAATTTGCGATACGTTTTTGCTTCGATTGTAGAAGGGCTCGCCATTAATGAGCATTCCTCGAATCACTGCCCCCATTCAGGCTCAATGGCATGCGAATTCCACTTCGCACGGTGGGTTTGACTGAGCTTCCCGTTCAATACGTAGGACGTGCATACGAGAGTAAAGACGAAATGCCATTGAATTAGAGCGACAAAGGATTAATTGAGCGGATTCCACAGAACGAGATTTGTAATTTTTATTGTTGGTAATATATTTTTCATTCTATATCTGTATTGAAGACAAGTAAATTACATAGAAAGCCAGACTGTTCCCTAGTTTCGTAGACACAGCATTTTGATAAACTTATTTTGATATAAACTGACATAAAGTGAACTTTATGCACTTATCATATTAGAATAACAAAGTCATTTGAATATATTATTTTTCTAAGAATAATAGAATCACATACGAGACGTATGTGAGAGCATGTATCCTATAAGATTCTTTATATGTGACATCACATGTTAACCACAAGTTCACGCATATATTAACGTCCAAAAGTGTCATTTTGTTGATTATGGGATAAGAAAAGTAACTCGTAACCTTCGTGACACGAAAACATGTTTCTAAAGTCTTAAGAAACATTTATTCACGAGTTATTCACGATGGTAAAGTTGCATCGTGTTGTTTTGTGGGTTGTATCTGCGCCTGAGTTCCCACAGAGGCTATAATCTGCGAAATTGTATGTTTTTCGCCTTAAATCGCTTAGATGCAAGGTCGGGAGTAATTCCCTGTCAAGCAGTATTACACTTCCCGGGTTTTGAGTCCATAGTTTGATGTAAAATACTAAAAAACTGATTTCTTTATTTAGCGTATTATTTATAGAGATGATAGTATCAAATTCGTATTTCGTAGTGGTTCGTCCTTGCCTACCATACCGTAATCACAAGGAGAAACTTTTGAAGCTTTATACGAGTGTTTATTCTGCAATTCCTAAAAAGGGTAAATGCCGCTCCAGTATTATTTAAGCAAGCACATTAGGATTCACTCTCCATATTTTTAGTCAGAGCATATTTTCAACACAACGAAAATATATGTTTAAATTATTCATATATAATTGTGATGGGTATATAACTTTGAAAACATTTCGTGCCAAAATATAAAAAAGAACTTGAATTTATGAGAATCATATATGAAGGCGTTATTTTAATAGTAGTATAACTCCATTGACACTCATTTTGAAATACTGAGCTCTAAAGTAAAATGATTATAAAAAAATCGAGGATGGAGCTAGACAAAAACATTCTGTGTTTTTCTCTTATAAGGTTTTTTTGTTTCTCTGAAGATTATATAAAAATGCATACTGTATACTTCGCGGAATATTCGGGGTGTAAAGGAGTTATAACACCATAAAAATGAGGTTGATGGTTGAAATCGGTAGATGTCATTCTAAGAAAAGTTCGAAATGAAGGCAATATCTATTTGTTAAAACAGATTAAATATTAATTTAATGTTACTGTTGAGGTGCATTCAGTTCTTTTATCTTTTATTTATTTATTTATTTATTTACGTCAAAAAACAGTTAAAAACTGCGTATGACGGGCTATGGGGAAAAGTGAATTGTGTGCACATTTTCAAAATTCTGTGATCCCTACACTAAATCATATACTAATTAAGTTTTGAATTTTGAAAGGGAGAAAAACAAAAACTCCCATAATAAAATCGATTTTCAAGGATAAAATAAGCAATAAATTTTGAATTTTGAAAGGGAGAAAAAAACAAAAACTCCCATGTAATAAAAAAATCGATTTTCCAGGATAACAAGCAAATAAATTTTGAATTTTGAAAGAGAGAAAAAAAAAAACTCCCATGTAATAAAATCTATTTTCAAGGATAAATAAGCAATAAATTTGGCTCTTTTATTACTTCCTGCCGCGACAACGTGTGGAAACGATAATTTGAATAATTGTATTTCCCACTGAATTCTAGAAGACGTGCAAAGCAGAAAATGAAGTTACATTTGTCCAGAAGTTAAAACAAGGGGCCATCTCAGCATTTGCTCAATGGATCAGGGAAACTGGACGAAAAACCTGATCGAGGTGGGGGTCATTGACCCGGAAGCTGTGTTACAATAGTTGTTACAGGTTGTTTATACTCATTTATACAGTCCAAATGGTAAATAACGCATTATGTATCATTGTTAAAATTAATGTTACTTTTCTTGTGATGCTCAGTATAGTCTCTAATTGTATAGAAACAGTAATGCAGCAGAAACGATTTCACTTGTAGATTTTTTTAAACTTTTTCATTGAATTTAATCGTTTAATGTCATCTTGGTGCGGTTGTAAACAATGTGCCATGTATTGTATGTGAATTTTGTAATGAGCTGTTGATGTCACCTGATGAATATGAATACTTCTACGTCGAGTGTTATAGTAATAGACTTCGGCATTTTCTGAAAAAATATTCCCGCCCTTGAGCAAGTCATTTTTTACAAAAACCACTGATTCGTAAATAAAAAGACACGGTAATGGTAGAATCCCTAGATTAATGAAGAGAGGCTTACATGAATCACGTGGGTGGGATTTGGTTATTATTCGTATAATTCGTTTTTGTAATCTAAAAGTCTGGGAGCTATAAGATGTATTTCCCCAGAATATTATGCCATATCTCAGGCGGGAATGAACATTCGCGAAGTATACATAACGAGCAGTATGAAGGCTGACTGAATTTGCAAGAATTCTGAACGCGTAGCATAATGAACTTAATTTTGTGTTCAATTCATTTAAATGGACGTTCCATTTAAGGTTTGACTGAATTGAGAGACCTAAAAATTTTGTTGCATTAACATGAGTCAATGGTACACTGTTCTGATCTTCTTGAAATCATCCGGTTCCTACAGCAGATCAGTGAAATAAACGTGATTAACGCTTGAAAAGAATGGAAACAAATCAAGCATATCCTGTTTATTCTCATTAACCTTTCTTTGCTGTGGTTGTAGAAGTGGAATATATTAGTTTTCTTCTTCATCGTTTGGTGGTTGTGAAGCCAGTTTACTATGTAGAAACCAATGTCTTGATTTATGGTTTGCTTGTACATAATTTTAAAAGACTTCTGTTTGACAAATCTAATTCATCCAATTTTTAGCCGCTTATAGACACAATTTTGTTCGTTTTTCTTCCTTCTTGTTACAGACTTTAGAAAATATTTTAACACTCAGATCATTAAGTTTAATTTCTGTGTTCAACAAAAAATGTGCGATATAATTATATAATTTGTGTTCTTCCTATGACCAAATCTGAATCAAACTCTTCATCATATCATTCAGAACGCTATTAATATCTCAAAAATCACTCATCACGAGACTTGTAGAAAACCACGTAGCCATACCACTGGAGGTGTACCATTATCAAAATAAATAGATTGCAATCACGTTTGATTTACTTTTATTGTGACGCGCTATGTCGTCCACAGAAAGAACTTGGGGTTCTATCACTTTCAGAATAAATGTATAACTCTTGCGCGGACCTTAAAATCGAGTTAACTCAATATCTAAAAAAAAAAAGAGGAGTTGTACCACTATTAAAATAATATAATCGAGACACACAATTTACTGGAAAAACCTTCAAAACATCAATTTTTCAACATCTTTTACTAGATTTAATTCAATACCTAAACTATGGAAGAGATGAATAATATGCACGTTTAGATAACAATCGAAGCGTCTGTTATCTTCTTAATTGCGATATTATGAACTATCTATTACCAAATTCGCATTACCATTTCCATTTAGAAACGAATATTGAACCCTCATTCACCTGCACTTGGGTTTCGTTACAGGCGTCTTGGTCGATTAACCCGTCCATCCGGCGCCGCCCCCACATTGGCTGCCGGGGCGTCGCGCCGCGTTGGTCCATCAGCGGCGCCGCGAAAGTAGCGGCCTATTTCCGCGACCGCGCGCAAATGCACCGCCCATTAGCACGTATTAGCAGCGCGGCCGCGGGTCGGCGCGCGGAATAAGCCCCGCCCCCCTAACGCTCCCAGCCCCTCCCGCCGTCCAGCGCCACCCTGCACCACCCCTGCCACCCCGTGCCGCCCTGCAACACCCCTGCCACCCCGTGTCACCCTGCACCAACCCTGCCACCTCGCGCCACCCTCAACCACCCCTGCCACCCCGCGTAACCCTGCACCGCCCTTGCCACCCCGCGCCACCCTGCACCACCCCTGCCACCCCGCGTCACCCTGCACCACCCCTGCCACCCCGCACCGCAGCGCGCCGCCACGCGCCACCCTCCACCACCCTTGCCACCAATCACCACCCCGCGCGACCCTGCGCCACCCTGCACCACCCTGCGCCACCCCTGCCACGCCGCGGAGCCACGCGCCACCCAGCACCACCCCTGCCACCCCGCGCCACCCTGCGTCACCCTGCACCACCCATGCCACCACGTGTATGACCGCACCGCCACCCGCCACCCTGCACAACCTCTGCCACCCCACGCCGGTCCACGCCACCCTGCACCCGCCCTGCCACCCTGCACCACCCCTACCACTTCGCGCCACCATGCACCACCCCTGCCACCCCGCGCCACTCCGCTCTGCCACGCGCCACTTTGCACAACCCCGCGCGACCATGCGCCATCCCGCGCCGTCCTGAGCCAACACGCAGTCACTCAGCGCCACCACGCACCACCCCTGCCACCCTGCGCCGCCACGCGCCACCACACGCCACCCTAACCCACACGTGCCACCATTTGCCACCCGGCGCGACCCTGCACCACTCCAAGCCGTCCTGAGCCTACACGTGCCATCCCGCGTCATCCTGCACCACCCTTGTCACCTTGAACCACCCTCGCAACCCTGCCCCACCACCCTTACCACCATGCCCCACACGGTGCACAACTACGCCACCCCGCGCCATCCTAAGCCAATACGGGCCACCTGACGTCGCCACTCACCAACCCCGCTATCATGAACATGTCAAGCCATTCCACGCCATCACCGTCGCTACAATGCACACACCGCTTCCTCTGTACCAACTTCGCCACTATGCCCAATTCTGAGCGACCATGTGTCACCCTGCTTCACCCTCGCCACCAGACACTACCCCGTGTGACTCTGCGCCACTCCGCGCCGTTCTGAGTCAACACTCGGCCACCGAGCGCCAGCACGCACCAACCCTGCTAGCGGGAATATGCAATGCCACCCCGCCACTCCTTAACACCCCTCATCGACATCACCCACCACCCCACCCCACGTACCGGGAGCGGTAGCTCAGTGCATCTACTGATGTCACTGCAGCGCCTCTGACCGGGAGGTCCTTGGTTCGAGACCTGACGGCGGCGGGATTTTCGACACTAGCTCTTCAGCTAGGTCGAGTTCAGTCGCTGTCTGGAGGAGAATTTTAGCAGCCGGCTGCTCTGATCGGTAGTTTTCCGTGGTTTCTCCGATCAACACCAGGCGAATGGCGGAGCAGTACCCTAACAAACGGGCCACGGACCGCGCGCGATCTATCCTTCCTCTTCCTTGTCCTATCCTCTCCCCTTACACACACACTTACACTAACATGCACTACACTACGACAAATTCCGGGAGACCGGTCGGGAGCTTAGAGCTTGTCCCGGCTGGGGCGGTGCTCCGCTGGTGGGAGAGTCCTGGTTAGGGGGAAACCCCACTAGCCGACGGTAGGTCGGCGCCGGATCTCGCCATCCAACGGGGAAAGATCACCGCCATCTCCCGAGAAAACACATGCACTACACTTACGGGGCTAATGACCAAAGCCGTTGTCGCGCCCGGAAACACGAAAAAAATCAATCAATCCAATCGCCATCCCTCGTCCCCCTCGTACCACCCCGCGACCCCCTGCCATACCCCTCGCCTTCCCCCCCCCCTGACCGACACCCGTTGTCGCGTGCTACTCTGCGCCCGCTCTTGCCACCCTGCACCAACTCACCACATCCCCCAATACCTCTGGCCACACCACGTCATTCAACACATACTCGCCCCGAATGAAATCCCTCCCTGGGCGTGTCACTGAATACAACCATCTGTCAGGCTGTCTGTCTGCTTGTGTATCTGTATGACTATTTATGTCTTTTATGTCTGTCGGTCTGTGCTGCCAGGGCTGCTGTGTCAGTGACTGTCTCTGTCTCTAGCTTCACAAAGTTTCTTTATGGCAGGGCGTATGTCAGTAAATACTACAGCACTAGCAGATTTCCACCAATCAGAGTGAAAAACATACTTTTACATACTTATAAAAACATACAAAACTACCAACCAAAAGTGTAAAACATACTTTTACAAGGTTTGCCAGTATATTCCTATGTTCATTGACAAAAAATATCTTCTACCTCCCACATGCTCCATAAATTTGTAATATTTTTTAGACACACTCTAATAGTACTTTTCTATATAAATTAAGTTTTTTCTGTGATTTTAATAAGCATCATTTTTATAATTTCTTACACTCATTTACATGATGTAAAAGCAAATTCAATTGTTGTTTTTTCTATCGAAATATCGACGATTTCTGAAGGTCGATTACATTACTTTTTATTGTTACAAAGTAAGGTGAGTAAATAAAAACAGTGATGCTTAGTGCTCTTTAAGACCTTAGTACACCTCCGCCCCGGCCGGGAGTAGTTCAGCGGCGGGCCTGCCTCCGGTTCGCGCGGTCTCTCTCCGTCGGCGGCCGCGGGCAGCGCGCCCCGCGGGAAATCTCGGCAGCGCCGTCGGTCGCCACAGCGCTGCCCCCGCAAGCGCCCACGCGGCGGTCGCCTCCACCTCCGGCCCCGCCCTCGACCTCGCCACGCCCCCGCATCCACCCCGCCTCCAGGCCCCGGCCCCGGTTCCGCTCCCCACTCCGCCCCCGCCTCTGCTCCCGCCTCTGCTCCCGCCTCCGCCCCCGCCTCCGTCCCCGCCTCCGTCCCCGCCTTCGACCTCCGCCTCCGACCCCCGCCTCCGACCCCGCCTCCGACCCCGCCTCCGTCCCCCGACCTCCGACCCGCCTCCGACCCCCGCCTCCGTCCCCGCCTCCGCCCCCGCCTCCGCCCCCGCCTCCGTCCCCGCCTCCGCCCCCGCATCTGTCCCCGGCCACGCCAGGGTCCCGCTCGCTAGCCCCGTCCCCGCCCACGGCCCAGCCCCGCCCCCACCTCCCCCCACCCGAATTTCCGCCCTCGGCCCCGCCTTCCCCCACCTTCCGCCCCAATCGGCGTCTCCACCTCCTCCCCGCCTTCACCCCATCCACCGGCCCCACCTCCGCCTCCACGTCCACCCCACCTCAATCTCCACCCCCGGCCCCGCCTCCGCTCCAATCTAGTCTCCGCCCCTGCCCCTGCTCTTCGGCCCCGCCTCCGGCTCTACCCCCGGCCCCGCCTCGGCCTCCATCCCGGCCACACCTCTGCCTCTGCCCCCACCCCCACCCTCCGGCCCACCCTTCGTCACCGCCTCCACCACCGCCCCGCCCCCCTGCGCAGCGTCATCGCCCGCGGCCTCTCCCACGCCCACGACGCCAGCGAGCCCTCAATGCCAGAGCGCATTGAACGCGTGAATGGAGCAGGATTCGCCTTTTGGCGAACGCAAACATCTACATGTGGTTGGTATATACTCCTACCTCTACATTGTCGATGATTCTCGGAATGTTCGCTGTTATGGAGAGTTACCTATGCAGCGTTGTTGTCTGGGAAATCTCAGTGACCTGTTCCCGATGGTGTAGATTATCGTCACTGACTATGTGGCTCGAAGTGATCCATTGGCAGGGGAAGAATTGAAGCAGCCACTGCACTAATCAGTAATTTTTGTGTTATTTTCCGTTCAATATCCGTGTCTGGCGACTGCTGATGTAGTTCCTAACAAAGTGACCAAGGACCCCGCGCGATCTTTCCTTCCTGATAATTTTTCCCTTCACAGCTCTTGCCCACACCCTTTTACTTATACTGTCACACATTTCACTGTATATCACTCGGGAAATTAGATCTTGGGTCGGCGGAGAGCTTGGGGGTTACCCCACTGGGGGAGGGGAGATATCTGAAGGGGAAACCCCTGCAAGCCGATGTGAAATTCCGTGCCGGAGCTCACCATCTACTAGGGGAGGAAATCCGCCACTTCCCGAAATAAACATTCACTACGTTTACGGGACTACTGATCTCTGTAGTTAATACACCTAAAGTTAGTTTTCACTCCTGAAGACTCGTTCTGTTCAAAGTCGGTCGTCATCCGCCCAAAATGATTACTGTCTACCCTATCATCTGTCTACCCCTTTCATCGTCCAGGCAAAGGGAGGGGATGAAGGCTCTTCTCTTGTTGTGCTCGTTGGTAAAGCAAGGTACCCCTCAGGCCTGTGTCACATGAGCGTTATATTGACGCGCGTTTGACGTGCGATAAGTAACGCGCGTCGTAGATTAACACTGCATCTTATACGAAACGGCGAAAATGATAGTGTGTCGTTGCGCATAATATTCGGTGACATTCTACGACGCGCGTTACTTATGACGCGTCAACTCAACGGTAATGTGAACGGGCTCTCATTGTCCCTCACGTAGCGTAGGCAATCATATCTCAATGACCAAATACTCGATTCAACCAGGAAAGTGTGAATCGTTGAATGGTGTTCTGTATGACATACTCGTATTAGGTCATATCATCCGTGTTGGTATTCCGTTTTCTTCGAGCCTTCAATCATATGAGGAAAACACTCATGTCTTAGGCGGGCTTCAAACTGCGGGCTGTGCCCATGTTTTGCGGGTGCCGATACACTCGCCTATACTAACCATTAACTGTGTTATTATCGATCACTATATTATTAATATGATCGATACACGAGACAATAATTCAAGTGCATTATGAATCCCTTCAATAAAGTTCAAGTGAGATGTCATTAGAAGTTTAGTGATAAATGCATTGGATCTGTGAAGTTATTAGAAAAAATATGTATTACTTCAATTCCAAACAGTGTTAACCCCGTGTAAATGCTTCACATCCCTTTTATTTAATTGAAGGATATCTTAACATAGTGTTAATACATTTTATTTTAATAACAATTCTAGTTTCTAGTTTCTCGTTTTTCGTAGTTTTTCATTTCGCAACATTTCGAATAAACCAATGTTTCAGTTAAGTGAAAATTAATTTTTTGTCGCTTAATAGGCAAAGTCCGGCACCAATTTTAATTCAGAACATTAGTTTTCAGCAATTTGTAATCGATCTTCTTCTATTTTACATTTGTTTATTACTTTTGTAAGCACCGATAATCTTCTAAAAGGAACTAGTTACGTCATTTTCAGTGTGTTATAGTTAGAATGTTTTGCTGGGTCATTCTATATTTTCACCAGTTAGTAAAATATAATGTTTTGCCGTCGCAGATTGGAAAGTAAAATGAAAATAATTCAATTTGATATTTTATTAATAAGAAATAGAAATTGAAATAACCGTACTCCGATAAAAGTTCAAATACAATTTGTTTCGTAGTCAAATAAAAATAGTCAGGTTGTCACAAAAAACAATAAAAAACAATACAAAAACGATCGGCCGCTTCCCAAAAATCAAAGTTCAAAAACGTAGCAACGTCGAACAAAATGCCTAGAGAAAATACCTAGTTAACAGCCACGAAAACAATACAAAAGGGAATGAGTCGATCCGGTTGCCAAGATCGCTAAGGAAGTTGTGTCGAAGCGATCTCGGTCCGAAGGATCGCGGGTTCGAGTCCCGCCTCCGGCATTGCTGTAGAGTTGAAAAGCGAATTAGTCTAACGAGCGCACGAACGGTAAAAAGCGGCAAGTTGCTCTCCTTGTATCCCGTCCTCATCAGGGGCAGGGCTCTCTTCCTTCCCTTGCTCCGCGTTATTCTATTCCCCGCCGCTATCCCTCTTCTTTTTAGCAGTGGAGGGGTAGCTGCACAAATATATGTACCAAACTCGTTACAACTAACCAAACGTCACCACAGGAGAAAAGTTGTATCAATTGAAAATTTCACGTTTTTGTTCCTCTTAACTACCAAAACGTCATTCTGTAGAAATTTGCCGAACGAAAATGTTAGTAATCATCTTCATCTCGCAATAACAAAACAAAAAATTAGAAAACCTGGGGTTACTAGATCACGCAGTTTCATACCTTATCTTCAACTATAATACAACAGAAGGCGTCGGTAGTCGAATTGCTTAAACACACTTCTTGAAGACACGAAGGTTAAGTAAATCTATAGACCGTGGGATTCTGGATGGGTGACCGTCTGGGAATCCCGGGGATCTAACTGCGTCGAGACCCAGGCCGAAGGGATAAGAGGCAAGAGTGACGATGACTGATTAGCGTAACGGAAGACCACTCCACGATCGACGCCAGTACGAGTGGTTAGAGAACGTTGTTAAAAAAATACGAACACAAAATTTATATTTAAACCATGTTCCAAAGCATGTAATTACCATTATCACACGCAAAACACATGCAACAAGGGATGGCAAAAAACACATCGATGGCTTCTACCAGAAACATCGATATATTAACATGGATATTTTGCTTTCGATGTTTTCTTAACATTGATATTTTGTTGCAAGAACATCGCTTTTTTTAATTTTTTGTAATTTAGCAGTAATCCACAGCAATAACGTTGTTTTGCGTCATCCTCTTTATCACGCTGCACATTTCACCAGTGCAATCTGAAGGAATGTTAGGTGGTTTTACTTCGATGGTGTATGAATGGAAGTGACTAAAGGGTAAAGTAGCAAAACACGACGTTCTTTATTGTCAATTTTGTTCTCTACGGTAATAATTTTTATTAAAATACTACTAACATGCTGGTAACCAAGGAATATAATGTAGCCCTTTTATGTACTGTAATTGAAGATGGATAGGAAAATAGTATGTTTATTAGTCGATACTTGAAACATCTATGCTTTAAACGTCAATGTTTTTTCGTCGATGTTTTCATCGACATCGAAAACCCTTTAGCAATGTATCGAAACATCGATGTATCGAAACATCGATGTATCGAAACATTGATGTATCGAAACATCGATGTATCGAAACATCGATGTATCGAAACATCGATGTATCGAAACATCGATGTATCGAAACATCGATGTATCGAAACATCGATGTATCGAAACATCGATTATCGAAACATCGATTATCGAAACATCGATGTATGATAACATCGATGTATCGATGTTTTGGTAAACTTTACCATCACTACAAGCAACAGTTTTTGTAAAAACGTATTCAGTTTAGAACCGAGCAAGAGCGCGTTGGTGCGGCCGTCTCCCACCCGCGCGCAAGTGCAAATCCCCAACGCTGCATCGCTGAAGGCGCGCTAACAGCTGTATTTGCCGCAACGGTGGGCATCTAATGGCGTCGTCACCGTAATTGCGCCGCGAACGCATGAAACAGGTACAGGGCGAGACAAGTTAATGGCGGAGGCGAACGCGGCGCGCCCGCCTGACCTAGCACCAACACGAGTCGCCGCCTCGCGGGACTTAGCAATAGATGGCGGTGATGGGGTGGGGATAGTGATGGTGTGTTGTCGACTATTTCACTCACATGCGGAGTATGGTAATAAAGGATTAATTCAAACTTTAACCAATTACAGCTGTCGAGCAGCAAACAAAAAATTCCCGTCAATGTAGTTCACGGCATGTGAACCTGTTTTTCTTCGTATATGAAATATATTTATTGTGGATTAGTGCATTGCATTGTGAAATCAATCACTCTGAGTATTCAAATTATATGAAACGTTCGAAAATTTCACACGCATTATACGAAATTTCATGTTCAGAAGTAGATGAGAAAATAAGTAATTCAATGTCCAAAACGACTGAAAAAATCATGCAATGCATTTCAAATCAGCACAGTTGTCCAATTCCAACAGTTCGAATAAGAAAATAAAACTTAAATGAACCTTCTCAACAAACATCAAATGATGATATGACGAACTTTGAGAACAAATGGACTAGTGATAATTGAATTATTAACTATGTCACTGTGATAATTGTTCTTTTATTTAGGAGTTAATGTTCGTTTTTGGAGGATTAAGGAGTTAATGCTACTTGTAACGTTCCATGTTACTTTCACATTTGCTAAAAAGGTATTTTGTATATATATGAATGGCAAATAGTATATATTTATTATATAGTATAAATAAATATTTCAAAGATATACGTAGTATGCAGTATATAAATGAATAGTATATTCTGAACTTTTTTGTATAACTTCCATGTATACTTGAAATCATTCTGGAGACAGTTAAGACGTAGATCTAAAGAACTAGAAGTGTTAAAATCCCAATATCAATGGTTACTCTTTTATTTGTTCATTTATTACGTTTATTTGAGATTATTAACGTATTTATTCGCAAAATCTTCATCCTAAATATTGTTAGTGCATTCAAAATTCTTGGTAAATTCACCCTTCGCTTGGCATGTCATCGATTCATGGAGAATTCCCAGTGCGTGAAATTATGATAATTGTCGAGGTAGTGGTGATGTGTTGCAAATAGTGGTAAAAACAGTATTAATGCTTATGAGCCTAGGCAGGTAACAGCAATGCATGGCAATGAGTGAATTTGTGGATATGGTAAAAATAGTGGTGAAATAGTGTAGGTGGTTAAGGATGAGACGGTAGTGGTGGATATGGTTGGATAAGTAATAATGCTGATGTCATGTGGATCGTTATCAAGGCGAGCGTGTGTGTAGTGATGTAACATTCATAATAGCTGAGTAAAATTGTGGATGATTGTGAGGAAAGTACGATGGTAATGGTTATGCGAAATATTACTGGTGATATGCATCTGTGAATGGTTGTGAGCAATTTTTGGTGGTAACTGTGAGGAACAAATGTTAATTAAAAACAAATAACATGGATTATTGTGAATGAAGAATGGTAAGAATGATGGAAGTTGACAATAGAGAAAGATGTAATATAGAAAATGGTTATGAGGAATCCGTAATGCAGACATGAAAGTGCTTTAAAAACGAAATTGTGGATGGTATGAATCCTTATTGTTTGATTGATTGCTGTTTTCGGGCGCGTCAACTTCTAAGGTCATTTAAGAAGGCTAATGACCTTAGCAGTTGACGCGCCCGAAAACAGCAATCAATCAATCAATGAAGATTCATACCATCCAAAATTTCATCATTTTTAAAGCACTTTCATGTCTCTGTTACCGATTCCTCATAACCATTTTCTACATTACATCTATCTCTATTGTCAACTTCCATCATTCTTAATGCATGTTATATCCGAAGATGTGATGGTGTTCCTCTCACGTTGGTGAGTGAGAGTGGCGCCGATTTTCACGACAACTTGGGAGTTTTCCCCCAGAAGCATCTCCGGCAGCGGGGCACCGCCTGAGCAGCGACAAATTCTAACCTTGTAATGCATGTCATGTAATGTGACCAAACAATGTGATCTCTTAAAATTAAATTCACCTACCATAACATAATAAATCAGACGAAAAGTATAATAAACAGTCAATCTAGTAGAAAAAAATACAATTTCTCATCAACTTTCTCAGAAACTACCAATCAGAGCAGCTGATCACTAGATTTATTCTCCAGACAGGCTAAATCTGTCCTAGTTCTTTTTATCTAGGATTCAAAATCCGCCACTGTCGGGACTCGAACCCTAAGACCTTCCGGTTAGAATCGCTGCAGAGTCAACGACAATGCTGCCTCTGAGCCAAACCTGCGTATGAAACCAGATGTGTAGTGGTTATGACAATTTACAATCAGTTGAAAAACAAGCAGGTTGAGAGGTAAGGGCCGTACTTTATTAGGTTCAAAGGTTCACGCAACACCCAAAAAATTGAACAAAATAGAATATTTACTTCGTTATTACAATCTCTCTAATAGTATGACTATCTTCTGCTCCTCTTTTTACAATTTCCACAACAGTATCACATTGACGAACCGATGTGGCTACAACACTGTTCACGTTTTCGAAACACCTCGCTCAGATCTCGTTCCATAAGGACCATTGGGTAGCACGTGACTTCGCTTCGGTGTTTTCATTGGGTGCTTTCATCGCAACATGTTCACATTTACGCAGCAAACTCGGCTTGGCGCAGCAGTATCAGGCTATCGCGTCACCCAACTTCGAAGTCTCCGACGTGGTGTTAGTAAAATAGTGTTCCCGATACGAAACTCCGAAACGTAGTTTTGCATTAGTTTCTGGAAATGGATAGGAGCATTTTTTGTATCATTCTTTCTTTAATAGTGATTTTAATTTTTTCACTTTTAATTATTCGATAGAGCTCCAAATATATTAAAATATAATACGATACGGGCTCTTAAGCAATTTTAATAATTCTGTCCATTAATCGATCGGGAAATATTTAAGAATGAGACCCCTCTTTCCTTACGACCATGGTTTTTTGCAACGCCCTTAAATTTAACACACCCACCGCCACTGGAAATAGGGGGAATGAAAATATCGGTTGCGAAAATATTGTAATGGTAATGAGATCGAGATTGGAAAAGTCGTTGATACCAAGATGCTAATAAGGAGCCAATAAATGGATAGTAGCCAGGTAATGACGGTTGTGAGTAGATTGTTAGGTGGGATTATTGAAAGTAGAAGGAGGGCATGGAAAAAACAATAAAGAATAGTAGTAGTAGCTCCAGACACTTATAATGAACAAAAAATCATGATATTTTGACGTTAAAGAACAGATTGGAATGGAAAATAAGCAGTAGTGGTGATGCCGGAGAGGAAATGATCGTGAACATCTCTAGGAATACATGTAAACGACTTTTCTATCGATGTAACTTATGTAGCAATGTCAGCCGTGGTAGAAAGAAAAATGGTTGCGAGAGAAGAACAAAGTTTTACTGAAAAACCAAAATCAGTCTATTCTTCTTTGAAACTTAAATACGAACACTTAGCGTTAACACTAACATAATAAATGGAGAATGAACACATTTTGTTCGGTGTGTGTGAGACAGTTTGAAATGCTTGTAGCTAGAAAACACAAATAATTTCAATCCCGCAAAATATTTTTAGCTTGAGCAAATTTGATTATTTAGTTTATTATGTCATTTTCATTCAGTAAAGATATAAAATGAAAATACAAAAATTCTAATATCATATACAATATGCAAAACTATTTTTGTACGTTATCCTCACTTAAAGTAGGAAATTGAAAAGAAAGGCGGGACAACGTGCCCACGAGTCGGGACGTCACGTGACCTGCTGAGTTAATATGGCAATGGCGGTGCAGCGGCGGTGGGCGGTGGTTTGAGCGGCGGCGAGGCTGTCGGAGCGTCGCTTGGGATCACGGCCACAGGCAGGGCTATGTTTCACCGCATGGCTTTGCACCGGTTTCAGGGGGCAGTGGCAGTGGCCGTGGGTGCGGCGGCGGGTGGGGAAGGGGGGAGGCAGCAGGGAGGCTGTGCGCTGAGCCGCGAACACAGCCTGGGACGCAGCGGCTGTCACCGCCGATCGTCATGGGCCGCCCCGCGCCGGGGCTGACCGCTGGCGTTGCCCTGGCCGAGGGCAGGGATCGCGCGTCCTCCGAGGCGGCCGGCGCGTCGGGGACAAGCGACGGCGGAAATGAATTGCTGGGCACCGGGAGAGGCAAATGATTGATTGATTTGTTCGTGTTTCCGGGCGCGTCAACTGCTTTGGTCATTAGTCCCGTTAGTGTACTGCAGGTTTTTCTCAGGAGATGGCGGTGATCTTCCCCCGCTCGATGGCGGGATCCGGAGCCGACCTACTGTCGGCTAGTGGGGTTTCCCCCTAATCAGGACTCTCCCACCAGCAGGGCACCACCGGGGACAAGCTCTATGCTCCCGACCGGTCTCCCGGAATATGTGGTAGTGTAGTGCATGTTAGTGTGTGTGTAAGGGGAGAGGATGGGACAAGGAAGAGGAAGGACAGATCTCGCGCGGTCCGTGGCCCGTTTGGTAGAGTGCATTCCGGCATTCGCCTGGTGTTGATCGGAGAAACCATGGAAAACTACGGATCAGAGCAGCAGGCCGCTCAAATTCTCCTCTAAACAGCGATTGAATTCGACCTAGCTGGAAAGCTAGTGTCGAAAATCCTGGAGCCATAAGGACGTGAACCTAGGACCTCCCGGTCAGAGGCGCTGCAGTGACATCAGTTGATGCACTGAGCTACCGCTCCCGGTGAGTGGGAAATGTGGACGGATGTCTTTTAAATGAGTCGATCTGTACGGTGACACCAGTAGAAGCAGAGCGAATTAATTTTTTTTTCGGTAACATTCATAACTAGACGTTAAAAGTGTATTAATTTATGAAATCTGGAATATTATTTACGATTGTAAATTACTGTTTCTGGCAGACAATGTGAAATGGTTTCTTCTGGTGTTTAGATTCCTTTTATTTCAGGAGCGAATAAAAACCTACGAAACCAGTAATTCATAAACCAGTATTCATAAACCAGTATTAGTAAACCAGTATTCGTAAACCAGCTTTCGTAAACCAGTATTCGTAAACCAGTATTCGTAAACCATCTTTCGTAAGCCAGTATTTGTAAAAAAAGTATTCGTAAACCAGTATTCGTAAACCAGCATTCGTAAATCAGTAGTCGTAAGCCAGCACTCGTAAACCATCATTCATAAACCAGTATTCATAAAACAGTATTCGTAAACGTAAAGACTCAAGTATGTAACAATTAAAATCCCAATTTAAATTGAAAACAAAAGAGAATTCTTATAACATGTTTTAGATAAAAGAAGTCAAATTGTGGCCAATCCGATGGCCGAAATAGCGAAGGCAGTAGTGTCATATTGATCTTGGGCCGAAGGATCGCGTGTTCCAGTCCCGCCTCGAGTGTGGTTGTATTTGTGTTCGACCTTTCAGCCCTTATTATCATGCTTCATCTTCATAGTTATCATAACACTAACTCCAATAGTGGTCGTTAATGACCTCGATGTTGATGAGACCAAAAATAAAAAAGTATATATTTTTATACCATGTTTTGAATAAAACAAGTGAAAATGTCTCATAGTAATATTCAGATATTGCAAAATGAAATGAAATGCTAAAATTAATTGGATTAAAAATTAATCTTAACTACATTTCTTTATATTCTGTTCACAACAGTTCAAATATTGTGCGTATACAGTGTACTTTTGAATGGCAATCTTGTTTGTTTCTCACAAGAAGTATCAGGTCACTCGTCTATCATGTTACGCTTTTGTTTCTTTACTTAGTAAAGAACGTGAGATTTAAAAGAGGTGAACTGAGGGTGCAACGTGTTTCTCCCCGAGTATCGAGCGAAATGTGCGGTCGACTCATTCTCCAAATGGAACCCCGCTCATGAAAGAGCGCTCTCTTTTACGCAGAGGCAACCGACATCCGCGGCAGCACCTCCCGCCCTCGACGCTCTGAGCGCGAGATGCGGTGGCTCGTTGCGGTCGCTTTCGGCCGCGCCTCGCCGAACCAACCGGCAACAACGGTGTGACGGACGCAAACACACCTCTCGCCCGCTCCGTCCTGCCCTCTCCCTGGTCACGTCCCCGCCTCACCTTCCGTCCACTCGCTCCCACACCGCCCGCGCCACACCTGCCGAACCGCAGTCCACGCCACGCTCAGGCGTTGGTTCTCCCCGCCCCGCTGCTCGTTACTTCTTTCCCGCCACGCACGTTCTCCTTCACAATTACTTCCTGTGACACACTTCCTGTCACGTACTCTGACAGGGAGGTCCTAGGTTCCAGTCCTGACGGCGGCAGGATTTTCGACACTAACTTTTCAGCTAGGTCGAATTCAGTCGCTGACTGGAGGAGAAATCTAGCGGCCAGCTGCTCTGATCGGTAGTTTTACGTGGTTTCTCCGATCAACACCAGGCGAATGCCGGAGCAGTACCCTACCAAACGGGCCACGGACCGCGCGTGATCTGTCCTTCTTCTTCCCTGTCCTATCCTCTCCCCTTACACACACACACACTTACACTAACATACACTACACGAACACATATTCCGGGAGACCGGTCGGAAGCTTAGAGCTTGTCCCGGGTGGGGCGGTGCCCCGCTGGTGGGAGAGTCCTGGTTAGGGGGAAATCCCACTAGTCGACGGTAGGTCGGCGCCGGATCTCGCCTCCAGCGGGGGAAGATCACTGCGCATATCCCGAGAAAACACATGCATTACACTAACGGGACTAATGACCAAAGCAGTTGACGTGCCCGGAAACACGAAAAAATCAAATCAAACCCGTCCACTCGCTCCCACGCTGCCCGCGTCACACCTGCCGAACCGCAGTCCACGCCACGCTCAGTTTTTGGTTGTCCCCACCACGCTGCTCGTTACTTCTTTCCCGCCACGCACGTTCTCCTTCACAATTGCTTCCTGTGGCACACTTCCTGTCACGTACACTCCCCGCCATTCTCATTCTCCAATAACACTTATTCCCTGCTCCCAGGCACTGTCCACTATATCCATGGCCGCCTGACTTACTCCTCGCCGTAACCACTACACACCACTCCCGCTCCCTGCCAAACACACTCCCGTCCGTGATTGCCTCCCGCAACGTATTTCCTATTATACCCAATCCTTGCTGTACTCACTCCTTGCCATACCCATCCCGCGTGCTTCTCGTTCTATCCATTCCCAAAACCACTCTCTCCCCATCCCAATGTTCACTGTCCTCGCCATGCCATTTCCCCACAGGCACAGTCCGCGTCGACCACGCTCCTCGCCGCCCTCATTCTCCTTCTCACCCAAAGCTCTCCCTGTCCCCTCCTTCTACCCCAGCACCTCTCTCGGCACTCGCTTCTCGCCTTCATTTCCTGCTCTCACTTGTCACCCTTGTCCTCCGCGCGTGCGCTCTGCTCGCGATGCTCCCCACCCCGGCATGGCACGACACGCCCCACCCCGCGCCGGCACGTCCCGCCCCGTCTCCCCCGTTCGGCATGCCCCGTCCCAGCACCCCCCGTCAGGCAACCCCCCTGCCCCGGCATGCCCCGACACGCCCCGCCCATGCCCGCTCCGCCCCGGCATGCCCAGCCTCAGCACGCCCCGCCCTGGCACGCTTCACCCCGGCACGCCCCGACACGCCCCTCCCCAGCACGCCCCACCCCAGCACACCCTTATACGGCACGCCTCACCCCGGCACGCCCCACCCCGGTACGCCCCGCCCCGGCACGCCTCACCCCGGCATGCCCCGTCCCAGCACCCCCGTCAGACACCCCCGCCCCGCCTCGGTACGCCCCGCCGCAGCACCCCCGCCCCCTCTCCCCGGTACGCCCCGCCCCGGCAAGCCCCACCCCGACACGCCTCACCCCGGCACGCCCCGGCACGCCCCGGCACGCCCGGCACGCCCTGACACGCCCCGACACGCCCCGCCGACACGCCCCGACACGCCCTGACACGCCCCGACACGCCCCGACACGCCCCGACACGCCTCAGCACGTCCCGGCACGCCCTGACGCCTCATCGTCCGGCACGCAGCCCCGGCCGCCCCGGCACGCGGCGGCACGCCCCGCCCGCACGCCCGGCACGCCCCGGCACGCCCCGACACGCCCCGACACGCCCCGACACGCCCTGACACGCCCCGACACGCCCTGACACGCCCCGACACGCCCCGCCCCACGCCCCGACACGCCCCGACACGCCCACACGCCCTGACACGCCCCGACACGCCCCGACACGCCCCACGCCCCCGACACGCCCGACACGCCCTGACACGCCCCGACACGCCCCGACACGCCCCCGACACGCCCCGACACGCCCCGACACGCCCCGACACGCCCCGACACGCCCCGACACGCCCCGACACGCCCCGACACACGCCCCGACACGCCCCGACACGCCTCAGCACGTCCCGGCACGCCCCGACACGCCCCGGCACGCCCCGGCACGCCCCGGCACGCCCCGGCACGCCCCGGCACGCCCCGGCACGCCCCGGCACGCTCCGCCCTGGCACGCCTCGCCCCGGCACGTCCCATCCTGCCTTGTCCTGTCTCACCCCACTCCACGCGGTCCCGCACTCCACCCCTCTGGCCCGCGCCGCTCAGACCTTCCCCGCCTCTCCGCGCCCCGGCACGCCCCGTTGCACCCCGTGGCGTCGCGTCGAGCCATCGGCCGCCGCCCGACACCGTCGGTTGTCGGGCGGTGTCTCCGCCGGGGCGCGCGGACAAACTCGCACGCGACCCACCTGAGCGTGGCTCGCTGCGAATTGGGCGACGCCGCAAAATTTACACTGATGGCGCCAAACAACCACCTCTCGTCCGCAAACAGCGCGCGGTGGCGGCAGCGGCGGCGGCGGCAGCGCTCGGCATTGCGGTGCTGATAGTGGGAAACAGACGGTCGAAGTCACGAGTCCGCGTGGCTGCGGCTGAATGTGCTAGGACGGTGAGGTTCGTGATTGTGGGGAGGTCTGCTGGTATTGTATTCGGCGGAGATTATTTGCTCATGGAACCGTATTGATTTGTTGCGTTAATGTCTTAAGGAAGCCAGTATCAGTAAGGGCATGTTGAAATGGAAGTTAAGTACAAAGGACTTTTTCTCCTTTGTCAATCCTAGTAAATGTAAAATACAAAGAAAAAAGGTTGTGAAGACCTGGATGATTCATCTATGAAATTGATTCGTGTGTTAGTTGTTTCACTCGAGGTAATTGATTTTTATACTCAAAAATAATGTGGTGTTTGAAGAAAGTTCTAGTATTATTACGTTTCTCTTATTTGCAGAAAGCGAATCAATGCGTGAATTAAATGTGTGAGTCACGAGAATTAAATTTTGGTGCCCAGAATTTAAAAGTAGACTGCGCCCTACCTCTTATTTGGCTAAACCTTTCATGAAAACTGAAATTTTAGAGTGAGTTTGCGGGCTCTGCAGTTCCAAGTTAATGCTGTTTGTAGTTCTTGAGAGGTATTGTGGTGCATAATAGAATTCAAATAAGGGGAGAGATAGAATATGAAAAGTAGAGAGTGTTGCTCAGACAAAGTTAATGTAGTATTTTGGCGAAAATTGTTTCATTTCTTATACTCGTATAAAATGAAATGCACTAAAATGACTAAATTCAAATAGATACTGACCCAAGCTTCGGTCAACCTTGCATACTGCCCAAAACAATGTAATAAGTAGTACATGCCGATGGAAACTGCTTAGAGTTGGCTAATATCCTGAGCCTAGTAAGTAATGAAAGTTGATTTCTAGTGAAAAGTAAAACTGTTATGCACTTCTAAACCTTATTGCTAAAATTTATCTGAATTTACTAGTGAAATTGATCTTTTGAATTAACAAAAAAGTAATTCCTTCGTACAAAAGCGTTGCTTCATAAAATTCCATCTTTTCTAACCATTTAATATGATACAAAATTCATGCAAACCAAACAAATGTGTAAGATGATCTAGAGATAATATGTAAATAATATAAAAATGACCGTAATATATTGAAAAATATTGAATCGAAAAAAATGATATCCATTTGGATATGTACTAAACGAACAAGTACAACTTTGGAAGGAACCATTCGAGAACGAAAAAATGTATATGTTTACCATTAAGCTTATAATAAATGAGTCGTTTAGAGAAACTGTGAGAGAATGGTGTGACATATGATGTGAAAATATGCGAATGGAATTATCAGAAATGAATGATCCATTGCAGAGTTACAAGACAAATCAACACGTCGTTCGTTGATATTTAAATTAATTTTGCACATAAATTGTAAATTAATTACATTATATACTTAAGTTTATTATATGAACTAACTGCACTACAGCTGTTGATAATGTCAAAGGAATTATTATGTACAACAAATACATATGATATGAAGAAAACACTATTAGGTAAATATTATCATCATCTATAGTCACCATACACAACTCAAAAATCTCTCAAAAGAGTAGAAGTGATAGAATAAATGGCAATTAATTTGAAAATACATTCTTCGGGAAACCGGTACGTTAATATCCACTTTGATATTTAAAGTCCATTTTGTCCACGAACGCTTCTAAAATTGAAGTCACTGAGTTGTTATTTTTCCCCCCAATACTACGAGTAGAAATCGGAGCGACGAATATTTCTGCCAATCAATCTCCATTCCACTCATATTCGATGCCGTTTTCCCCCACGCTTTCTCCGAGACAAACAAATTCAATTTGAAAAAAATGGAAAGAGTAATTCCACGTCAAACACTGCAATCTCTCATGCCTGGAGCACGTTTGTTTCATGAGTAGTATTAGTTCCAACGGTTTGTTCGGGAGGGAACGTTTCGTCGAATGCAACGTTTGTGAATTCGCGTGACGTTCCAACGAGTCCTAACGCAAATCAAGCTCTGCGAGGCAAATTTCACCGCCCGCACGAGAGACGATTACGATGAAAACTAACATTTTTTCAAGCGTATTCGCTCGTCCACGACATTTTCATATGACATTAACGTACTTGTTGCGTTTGGAGAAACAAATACAATTCGATTTAATAGGAACTGCTTATAGAAAATGCATGAGCCATTTAATTTTTCACAGCGTGAGTGCTATAAAGAACGTTTATGTCTGAAATTTTTTTGAAAAATTGAAAAAAAAAAGATAGAAGTATAAATTATTTATGTTTTATTCCTTGTTATTTAGCTTTACGTATATTTAGTGTCTAATAATTGTAAACCTACTTAAACGTTAATATATTATTCAATAAATTAAATATGCATGAATGAAATACAATACATAGTAAGGTTTTGCACAAATAAAATTATTTTATTATTGTAAGTTTTGTTTCATGAGTAGTATTAGTTCCAACAGTTTGTTCGGGAGGGAACGTTTCGTCGAAAGCAACGTTTGTGAATTCGCGTGACGTTCCAACGAGTCCTAACGCAAATCAAGCTCTGCGAGGCAACGTTCACCGCCCGCACGAGAGACGATTACGATGAAAACGAACATTTTTTCAAGCGTATTCGCTCGTCCACGACATTTTCATGTGACATCAACGTATTTGCTGCGTTTGGAGAAACAAATATAATTCGATTTAATACGAAGTGCTTATATAAAATGCATGAGCCATTCATTTTTTCACAGCGTGAGTGGTATAAAGAACGTTTATCTGTCTGAAATATTTTTGAAAAATTGAAAAAAAACACGATAGAAGTATAAATTATTTGTTTTATTCCTTGTTATTTAACTTTACGTACATTTAGTGTCTAATTATTGTAAACATACTTGTACGTTAACATATTACACAATAAACTAAATATGTATTAATTAAATGCGTTTGGTAAATACAGAGTAAGGTTGTAACATTACCAACTAGTGAACATAAATGAAATCATTTTATTATTATAAGTTTTTTGTGATGTAAATTTAAAAGTTGTGTATCACTATTTTACAATAACTTTATTTCTATCGAAATCGTAACTAATGATCTGCTAACCTGGGGAAGGGATTCACACCAAAGCGTAGATGAGATTTTTAAACGGTCATATTCTGTTCAGGGTGATCCTGAAATACTCTCATACTAAAAGTAAGAAACATGAAAAGAGATGGGTTATAATAATCCTAACCTCCTACAATACTACGCAGGTTTTACTTGCAGTACTTAGTACACATGGTAAACAAATTAATGATGCTGGATGTTTACTTTGTTGAGGATGGCGCATAAGCTGAGAGCAAGTATAAGTTCCGAGTGTACACCTTGACCGCGTTTTCAACTTGCGATTCTGGCTTGGTTGGCTCTGCACACTACCAAACACATCTGAACAATATCATCTATAATCATTATTCTCTTATCGTCGATGACCCGTACCATCGTATATCAAGAGAAACTGTCCAGAAAAGTTGAGGGCATAACGCTGCTTCCGTTACTAACGCTAGGGGCACTCATCAACATCATTATCGTTACAAAATTAATTTATTGTCAAAGAGTTATTAACAGTTTATAATGATTGGAAGTATTTGGTATGCCCAGTTTCCAGCGTTACCCACGTCGATAGCTGGCGGTAAGCAATGGGAAGACGGGATGGGGGCTCGGAGACGCCTGGATCTTAATTCAGGTGGCTTTCAGTTGAGCTCCCTGATTCGTCGTGACAGTGGCCCAATACTCTGATCAAAGAGGTGGGAATTTGCTCCCGACGCATGTGAGTGGCGCATTATTTTCACTCCGGTACTAACGTGGAAAGCTAGGAGCTCTGAGCTAGCAAGGCGGTCCGAGCCAGGCATTGTATGGTGAGGTTACCGTGAGGGTCAAATGTGTTGTGGCGGGCCAAAGGGGTATTTTTGCGTCTGCGGGGGGTGAGGATAGGGTATAACGCCCATGAGCTCACCCCGCGGTGAATCCTCCCTGTCAAAGGACAAGTGCGTGATGGACGCAGGGTATTCAAATACACACACCCTCACGCCAGCCCCGACCCCTTCATGGCCGCCCGGTGTGCGCGATATGACGCGCGGCGCGGCGCGGCGCTATGGGGTGGGAGGTCACGAGTCGAGCGACCAGCTGCGGCATTTGCCTGGAATTCGTCACGCTGCGCCGCGGGGGGCCAATGGCAGCGCTTGCGGGGCGCGCCGCCGTCGGCGAATGCCCCCTCCCCCGGCGCAGAGGCATCTGGCGCACGGCACGCCACTACACAGCCACCGCTGCAGTACGCGAATTCAACAGCCGCAAGAACCGTTTTCAGAAACGCGGGTTGGTTGGTTGGTTGCTTGTTAGTGATTCCGAGCGCGTCAACAGATTAGGTCGTTAGTACCGTAGATGTAGTGCATGTTTTTTTCTTCAGGAGATGGCGGTGATATTTTCCCGCTGGATGGCGAGATCCGGTGCCGAGCTACCGCCAGCTAACGGGGTTTCCCCTAACCAGGACTCTCCCGCCATCTGGGCACCGCCTCAGCCGGGACAAGCTCTAAGCTCCCGACCGATCTCCCGGAATATGAGGTAGCGTAGTGCATGTTAGGGTAAGTGTGTGTGTGTGTGTGTGTGTGTGTGTGTGTGTGTGTGTAAGGGGAGAGGATAGGACAGGACAATGAAAAGGAAGGAAAGATCGTGCGCGGTCCGTTTATTAGGGTTCTTGTCCGGCATTCACCTGGGGTTGATCGAAGAAACCACGGAAAACTACCGATCAGAGCAGCCGGCCGCTAGAATTCTCCTCCAGACAGCGTCTGAATTCGACATAGCTGACAAGCTAGTGTTGAAAATCCTGCTGCCGTCACGACTCGAACCTATGGCCTCCCTGTCAGAGGCGCTGCAGTGACATCAGTTGATGCACTGAGCTATCGCTCCCGGTGGAAATGCAGGAATATTGACATAAGCAACAAAAAACTATGTCTGAATATGAGCCGTCATTATCTCTAGAGAGATGGTGCTTGATTGAGTAACGTAATATGTGGCGCGGATTTCGGACAACTTGAAGTTATTTACAATCGCGGACTTAGTAAACCCGTACGGATATAGTAAACCCGCGAATGTAGAACTTAAGTCCCTGGACAGGTTTCACTTTCTATACAAATAAGCATAAGAAGATTTGCTTATAGTGAACCTGAACCTCAGTTATAGTGAACGTTGGTTATAAAATATTCAACGGTCTGGGAATTAAGACAGCATTACGATACTTAGAATCAGTGGACAATGCAGAATCAAGTAAGGAGAGAGCACGAACTCTGGAAAAGGATCCAGATAAATTACTAATGAAAAATATACGAAGCAAACAATTGAAAATAATTGCTTTTTTAAGGTCAAGTAAAGATATTGAAACTTTCGGTTCGGGCAGTTAAAGTATTTTGCTGTACCTCTATATTATTATTGCATAGTGTAACTCAGCTGTAACAATGTTTTTAATTCATTAACGCATTCTAAAGATTTAATTATGAACTATTTTATATTACACATATTGTATATTATGTGTGTATGGCACACCATGCATTGGTAGACGGTAAACGTGATAAGAAAACGAGATGAAGTGATAGCAATTTAGTGGCGTCGTGAATCGGAACTTCTTAGTAACACACTCTGTTTCCATATAGCAGAAACGAAATGCTTTTTGGAAAAGAATCAAACTAAAATACGAATGATACTTATTTTATTGACTTGCTTGATACTTATTTTACCACATAAAGGATTTGAAAAATAAATATTTTTTAAAATCGTGAAATATAGCACATTTTATTGGAAAAGTAACACAATTTAATTTTTTCTCTCAAGAAATTTTTACTTCTAATTTTTTATTATTTTCCCTTAATTAAAATAAATAAATGTATAAAGAAATAAATAGAATCAATCATTGTGGAGAAATTCTATTTAATTTTGATATCATGGGATGTAGTGAACCTCTGATATAGTGAATAAAAAAAGTGATAGTCCTCAAAAGTTCACTATAACTGGAGTCGACTGTATTTATATCTGATTTCATAAAATGGAATTCGTCACGCGGCTCGTGGCCGCCAGGAGTATCTACGCTACGCGACGCTTCGCAGCCCGGCAGCAAAATAATATGGTTGGCGGGCACGAAAGCCACGTCCCAGCGGAGACAGGGTAGCTAAGATCACTTCCTGACTTTACTGGCGATTTGGGTCTATCATATTTGCGTAACCTCGACTTCGTTTAATTTTCTAGAGCTTTGAAAAAAACACTTCATCTATCATCCCTGATGCGTCCGACCTCGAAACAGCTTAAATGATTTTATTGCTTTGTTTAGTAGAAGGTATACAGCTTTTTTTTTTCCTAGGGCTTTTATCCAGCCGACAGCCGGTTGCCCTTTACGTCCCGAAGGGACGCATATTTGACCATACATTAGACGAACACTCTTGATTAAAGAATTATTGTAACAGATATGTGTACTGAAATAATGATGTTAAGAAGTGAGGAATAAAATACGTTAAACTCACGTATCCGGAACTCACTAACTTTAAGACTATACACGCACAAGGCTAATTCTTAAGTTCTTGATGAAATGTACCGCAATTCGTTCATAAATAAATATGACAATTTTTCAAGTTTATGGATTTATTAAAAACAGTATTAAAATTAAATATTTAATAATCAATATCGTCAAAAATTAAAATTAAAATACATGCTATCCAGCAATGTTACACAACGAAACACGCCCTAATCACTAGAATAATTTATTATAGCACGTTTAAAATATTATTGATTAATTGAAATACTTTTCTATCCATTAATTCCATCCATTATTTCTCTAAAAACGTGGAGCTTGATCTTGGAAAGAATCCCGATTTCTCAACAAGAATATATATTGAAAATCGTATTGTTAATAGTAGGTAGTTCGAATACATCACCCTTCGAGGGAAGAATAGTCAAGAAACTCGAAAAAAGAATTATTCAATTGACATTAGTTATAAAGAAAGTAAGTGAGAGCAACCTAAATTACACATCTGGAAAATCTGAAAGAACGAACCAGAAATTACAAGGTAAAATGCAAGAAATATTTCAAAGAAAAACATTGTACAGATAAACGTTATTGTGGAAGGTACGGCAATGTTAATGATGTGTTTGCATTGCAGTAACTGCGTCAGTACAGTGAACTAGTCAAAGTAATAGGTCAGTGGTGTTGGGGAAAGATGTTTGTTCAATAGTCGTTGGCCAGAAGTCATGCCAGCAATGTGGCAGAGCGACAAGAGACGTGGGAATTAATGATCATCAAGAGTGGGCCATCACAGTGGCAACGACTCTGTTTATTGAGGCTTTTGCGTTAAACAGAATCGTATTGAACCAGTTTTCAGTCAGCTTTGCTAAATGTTCAGTGCCCTCCGATTTTACGAACCGTAAGAGCCGTGTATGGCAGATAATACGAGAAATAAAACTTCATCGATGACAATTAAAATGTACCTAATAGCATATACGAAAATGAAAGTGTGAATATTTTTAACTATTTTTCAAGTAAGTGAATTATTTATAAATGTAATTATTGCGATAAAACAAAGAAAATCGCAACAATTGAACGAAGAGTTGATTATTCGTTACAGTCAAATACTTTACATCAATATATTTATAGCAGATCTGCGCCTGGAATGTTACATTTACATTTTAAAATAGAAACGGTTTATTCAATTAACCCAATCATTGCCAAAGAGTGGAGGGCTAAAAATCTCACCGATGATTATTTGTTTCTTTTTTTATAAGATCTAATCGTTTTAGGAAACTGAAAATCATTTATATTGTTTACGATGTGGCTTTTGAGGAAATATGATGCAATTTATCACAAATGTTGGCTATAATTTGAGTTATTAAAGCAACATAGGATGTTGATAAAAAATCAGGACTATTCACTAGAAAAATGAACATTTGGAATATATTTGGGAAACTATTGTAATATTTTAAGTCGCAGTATAACATATTTTAATATATTACTGTGTTATATAGATACATTGACATTTATTTCCAAACATGTAATATATTTTGTCAGTAAATACTTATATTGATGCGAGAAAATCAATATTATTTCATTTTTATAGTCAGAAATTGAATCTTAAAAAAAATGAATGCACGTGATTTAGTCTCCTGTTTTACTTCAGTAGTATACATACTCGTACTTTTAGCGGCTGTCACACGCAACCAATATTTATAAATTAGGTCTCTAAAGAAAGTGAACTTCACCGAGACGTGACAATAGCACTTTGACTTTAAAAATATGAAGGATTTGTTTTGAAAATCACATCTAAATGTTCATGTTAAATACAACCCGCCATACTCAGTCAGATATATTGTTAAATAACTCCTAAACTAAGCGTTTAAGGTCTTTAAAAATTAAAATTTTGATATTTAAGGCTTAAAGGAAACGTTTTTCACTCTACAGTCAACAGGATAAGATACTTGGACATTATACTAAAATATTTGCCAGTTCGACTCTTATCGATATTACCAACACCACATATACATGGAGGAATTCAGAATGTATTCCTCCATAAGCCCTTGGTGGACAACTTTGTGACGTCACGATTACAAGGCTTAGCTTCCTCCATCTTACATTCACGCATTCTGTATACCCTCGATTTGCGCAGATTGTCGGGGTTTATTTGTATAATTTCGTAGTAATTCATGATTTTCTTATATTACATATTTCTCTTGCAGCAACAACTAGAAGTACTATTATTAGTTGTTTGATACCGACAAATATTGTATTTAATGTGTGTAGTGCAACGATTCATTTCAAGTTTTGCCGTGATCTACAAGTGATGCGGACCTAACTGTGGAGGGAACTACGATGGAAACGGACCACATGTTCCCATGTTTCAGTTTCACGATACCATTAGGAAAAATTAGGGTTGGGTTTAACACGCGATATTTCTCGCACGGGTACGCTAGTCAATTTATTAATTAAAAATGGCCCAATTAAAATCACCCAAGCATTACAAAATAAAAATTTAGGCGTTGGGTTCAATGGGTGGGCTAGGACATCCACCCCTTGGTAATCCACAGGATCTTTTACGCCTTAATGCGAGGATTAAAAAACCTAAAGGTACCTCTGTTCAATTGCACACAGGTCGATGTGGCCCAAGGGGTGAAGGTAGGACTCCACCTACACGTTGCCGTCGGCACGTGGAAGAGGTTGTGAGGCGAGCACAAAGCTCCGGAACCGGGAGCGGTAGCTCAGTGCATTAAATGATGTCACTGCAGCGCCTCTAACCGGGAGGTCCTAGGTTCGAGTCCTGACGGCGGCAGGATTTTCGACACTAGCTTTTCAGCTAGGTCGAATTCAGTCGCTCTCTGGAGGAGAATTCTAGCGGCCGGCTGCTCTGATCGGTAGTTTCCCGTAGTTTCTCCGATCAACGCTAGGCGAATGCCGGAGCAGTACCCTAACGAACGGGTCACGGACCACGGACGATCTTTTCTTCCTCTTCCTTGTCCTATCCTCTTCCCTTACACACACACTTACACTAACATGCACTACACTACCACATATTCCGGGAGACCGGTCGGGAGCTTAGAGCTTGTCCCGGCTAGGGCGGTGCCACGCTGGTGGGAGAGTCCTGGGTAGGGGAAACCCCACTAGCCGACGCCGGATCTCGCCATCCAGCGGGGAAAGATCGCTGCCATCTCCCGAGAAAAAACCATGCACTAAACTTACGGGAAAAATTACCAAAGCAGTTGACACACACGGAATACGAAAAAATCAATCAATCAACAAAGCTCCGGCCGCCGTACCCCCAGGAGGGTCCTGGTACACCTGTGCGCATGGAATCTGCACGGCTGTAAGGTAGACTCCGCTACCAACAGTCAAAAATGTAATGTTTCAATGCAGCCAAGATGTGAATTACTTCGCCTGTTTACTGACGAGGCGATCCACTATGAAACTACTCAGTTGAAGGTTCTCAAACAATTGTCTCTAGTGACATCTTCTTTCGAAATGCATATGATTCTCAGAAGTGTCAACTATACGAGAGTTTCCAGTAGCTGGCGCAATCTCGCGAGCGTCTATCAAAGCAGTTCAAGCTTTTTAGAGCAGTTTGTCCTTCCGAAGAGTTTCATACGAAAGACGTCTTTGCCTTTCTCTCTGGAATCCATCCCTGGTTTTTACTGAAAAATAAATATAAGTCCAACGTGGGACGTTTAAAATGTATGCTTTTTGTTGTTAATTAGCGTTAAGGAATTGTTATAAATGATAGAAATCCAGGTATGGTGCCAAATTTGAAATAATTTTGGCCGCCTATGTGCCAACAACCAGACTTCCTCGCACTAGTTAGTTTTGTAATCTCTTTAGTCTAAGCCAGCTTTTCAGTATTGGTCGTTTTTTGGTATTAGGCCATCCTCTTCCCAGCTGCTACCTATTGGCGCCACGAGCCAGCTATATAGCTAGATCGAATCCAGCAGGAGTCTTAAGAAGGTTGGAATGCTAAAGAAGTACCGTTCCGAAGGAACCACGGACCACGCACGATCTTTCCTTCCTCTTCCTTGTCCTATTCTTTTCCCTTACTCATACATACACACACACACACACACATAAATGCACTTCACTACTAGAAATGTCGGAAGCTTACAGCTTATCCTGTCTGAGGTGGTGCCGCGCTGGAAGGAAATACCTGGGTGAGGAAAACCCCGCAAGCCAACGTCTATTTCGGCGCAGGATTTCACCATTCAGCGAGGAAAGAACACCGTCACCTCCTATAGTAAAATAATTCATAGTTTTCTGGCGCAGGGGCAAATAACTTTGTCTTCTTACGAAGTATTCGTAAGGCGACAAAGTGAAAAATTCACTACACTAACGGGTCTATTGACCACAGGAGTTGATGCGCTCGGAAACACGAAATATTCAATCAAGGACTCAACTAATAAAAGATAAGAAAACGAAAGTACTCTTAAAAAAGCCTTACGCTTGTTTCAGAAGAGATATTGTAAATTTATGAGCACTTAAATACTGGCTAGAAACCACGTGTTTCCTTTACAAGAACCATGACGTGATGCCAGCAGTCGCATTCGTGCAGCAAATGTGCATAATTTGAGCTTAAAACGACCGCAGATGCGTGAAATTAGTCGAGTCTCACTGCTTTGCCTCACATATTGAATGGCTGAACGTTCCAGCGAGGAGCTTGTGAAGCCAGATTGATTCCCTGCTGCAGAATTCAGTTCCCCTCGGAAACAAAGGGCTGTCGCCACACGTGTACTACTAGAGAAATGGAGAACTCAAAAGATGCATGAAAATTAGTCAGAATATCAAAGGACCATATGTAGTCAACGATTCAGAAAACGCTATAGTGTTGTAATGCATTATTGATAATTGGAATGTATAGATCAGTGAAGAGCGATTAAACTATTGGTGACAGTATTTTACATATTGGTATTTAATGATGGAGCTTCTGAAAAACATTTATCTTTAACACTTACCTCATATTTTTATATAAAAAACCAAATGTTTCATTCTGAAAAGAATATATGGCAGAAAAAAGACCTGTACCAAACCTGAATGGTTTTTTAGAATTTCAAACATGCATTTTCATCAGGTATATTTGCTTAATATTCTTGAAATTCATGGGTAAGACGCTCTGAGAAATCTAGGGCAGAATAAAGTTTTACAAACTTTCACAGTTTGGAATTCGACATGAAAAAAAAACAAGCATTGTACAATTTCAATGGCGTCACGATTATGGATCTGGCAGTGGTGTGCAAATAGAATGGGCAGAGCCTAGATATTTTTACTGACATTAATTTGAAAATGCTATTTCCTTCAAAAAATGTTTCTGAAAACCGCATGAGGAGCATCTGGTTGAAGTTAACTTTCATGGGTAATACACATCGCGTAAAACAAAATAAACAAGTATGATATGATCCAATTGCAACGGTCTGAGGGCGAACAGAAAAACAAACATGGCGAGTAAACGTCGATACCTCGAATGACTAGGCAGCGGCGTATAGTGCAGTATGAACGTATGACATTTCGCGGCTGGTGCGGAGTCGGACTCAACGACGTCGCGGGATGGCGACGCGCAATATAACTGGGGTGGGCGCGGGCGGGCGGAGCGGAATAACACTTCAAAGGACCCCGGAGAGTCGAGTGGGCGCCCTCGCTTCTCCGACTCCACAGCCCCACCGCATGCCGCCTCCCACGCAGCCCCCTACAAACGCACCCCACCAGCCCTACCCTCCAGCCCCAACCCCACTGCCTCATCGCCGCACTCCACCCCCGCATCACCACTCCCAGAGGCCCAACCAGCAGCCCACCCTCCAGCTCAAACCCCAGCCCCACCCCAGCAGCCCCCACCCCAGCAGCCCCCACCCCAGCAGCCCCCACCCCAGCATTTTACCCCAGCGGCCCCACCACCCTTCCAGCTGACCCCCACCCCCAGCGGCCCCCACCCCGGCGTTTCACCCCATGACATTACCACACCAAGCCCCCATTACCAGCCCACGCCATGACATTACCCCAGCCCCCACCCACCAGCCCGCCACCCCAGCGAGCCACCACCCCAGCAGCCCCCACCCCAGCAGCCCCCCACTCCAGCAGCCCCCACCCCAGCAGCCCCACCCCAGCTTCAGCCCCACCCCAGCAGCCCCACGCGCCCACCAGCCCCACCACCAGTACCACCCCAGCTGGCCCCCCACCCCAGCAGTCCCACCCCAGCAGCCCCCCACCCCAGCACCCCCACCCCAGCAGTCCACCCCCGAAGATCCCCTCCCCGCACCCAGCCTGCAGAGCACCACCCTCGCAGCGCCACCCCTACAGGCCCTAGTAATCCCACTACCACAGCTGCCCTAACCCTGCGTCCCCACCCCACCCGCCCCCCCCCCGCAGCCCCACCCCCGCTGCCTCATTCCCGCACCCCATCCCGACAGTCCCATCTCCGGACCCTACCCCTGCAGCCCCACCTCAGCACACCCACCCTCACAGCCCCACTACCTCAGCCCCATCCCCGCTGCCCCTCCCTGAGCAGCCATATGTCAGGAGTCCCCACCCCAACCGCAGCCCCTGATCTCAAAGCGCAATCTCGTTGCCTACTCCCATATCCTCACCCGCGCAGCCTTATCTCGCAACCGCCCACACCGTCGCAACCTACTCACCACCAAAACCACTCCTACACTCGCCGCGCTCCCTCACCCTCGACCTCTGCTCTTTGTGACCCGCCCCCCTCTGCAGCCTCCTCCGCAGCCGCCCCCACCGCCGGCTCCGCTTCCTCCGCTCTCATCGCGGTCTCGGTCGCATTCTAATCTGGCTTTCCCGCTGCATCGCTGTCGCCCTCCCTTCCCCCGCTATCACTATCCCCACCATCACCGTCCCAATCTCACTGCCATTTTCACCGCCTCCACCTACGCCGACCTCACCACCTCCACCCCGCCAAACCCACGGTGACCCCGTCTCGGTTCCGTCACTTCTTTGTGACCCTTCCTCCAACTCACTGCCTCACTCCGCGCCTCCAGCGAGCCCTCCGGCTTCGTTGCATTTCAAGAGAGGCGTTGCGACCCTTTCTGTGGGACCCGGATCCCGTTTTCATACGCCACGCCACGCGCCGCCGGGAGCAGCCGTGTTGACTACACTCCGCACACTTCGTTTGAATACGACGGCTCGTTGCTAGATTTTGCTAGCCAACACCCAATGCGGATGTATTCCAGGGTGATGCACCAGAGGTTTCAGTAAACATGTTGCACATAACTTTGAAGCAGGAGTTTATGTTTTGTGGAATTACATGATTCACATTTGTCTGTTATTACGTCCAATGAAAATATTCTGATAGTTATTTTATTCACTTTGATTATCTAAAGTCAAACTTCACGAAATTGAGATCAGTTTCGTAACTAGAGTGGTTAGAGCAGAAGTGTTATTAAATGAAAATAATACATCTCCAAGCCAAAAATTCTGTATTTCTGATTCACAAAATGAGAGGAATGCTATCATTGGTAAAATGACAACTAGGACGTCCGTAAAAAGGGTTCGTTATAAATTTTTATAGCAATCACAATATTTTTAAAATACTCGTTGTTTTGGGATATTTCCCTATATATTCGGAATAATTAACGCACCCATAGCCACCTTTCACATGGCGGGGGTACCTAGTTTTCTTTCAATTTCTGAGCGTATTGAAAATTAGTTATATCGACGCAAATTGGTGGATATTTGAAGACACGCCTCTGCTCTCCGCTGCTTTCACTGCCGTCCCAATTCTCTCCCTCGACGCTCCCACCACCACAGCCCCCTCATTCACCGCCTGCCATCACTCCGCCCTTGCCACCCCGCCTGCTCGGCTCCTCTCGTTTCCGGCCGGCTGCGTTTGCCCATGTTAACAGCTGTGACCCAGAGACTATACATAGGCTGATCGCCAGGAGTCTCGCAAGTCAAGAGGCCCGATGTTGCAACTGATGGGTAAAAATTAGTAAACAATTCAAAAAGAAATTAGAACTCGAGAAAATCGTTATCTAATTTTATAAAATCGCAGTTCAGTAGTTTGATATTGCATAAAATTTCCAATTAAACGCTCCGTTAATTGGAATTGGTTAATTATAATCATTACTTATAAGGTAGGACTCTATGCAATGAATTAAAATGACGCTAGCATTAAAGTAGGTTCTACTGAAATTCATATTTATTATTTCATGATTTTAACAAGTGATTTTTATCAAACACTAAATAAACACACTTTTTTAGAGTTGAAACCTCACCATGGAAATTGTAACTATTATTAGATCACTAAATACTTCTACTTAAACTATTATTTAAAACAATTTCGAATTTTTTAGCTTAAACGTTGTTAATTTTGTTATTTGTTGCAATAAAATAACTCATACAGTTTCTTGATACTAGTTCCAAATTCTTTTTTGTCGAAGGGGGGAGGCGCTAGGTTTCAGCATTGTCACGGGCTCAAAATTGTCAAGCACCGGCACTGCTGTTGCCATTGCGGCAACTCCGATCAGCAGGTTCCAAGGTTCGAGTTCCGAAGGCGGAAAATTTTCGACGAATCAAATGCAGCCATACTCTGAAGAATTCTAGCGTCTGTCTGGTCTGATTAGTAGTTTTCCTAGGTTTCTCTTATCAATACCACCGACCTACCGCCGATTAGTGGGGCATTCTCCAAACGGGTATCTCCCACCAGTGGGGCACCGCCCCAGTGGGCAAGTTCTCAGTCCCCGACCGGTCTCCCGACATGTGTGGTAATGTAGTGTTTTGATTGATTTTTTTCGTGTTTCTGGGCACGTCAACTGCTTTGGTCATTAATCCCATTAGTGTAGTACATGTTTCTCTCTCTCGGGAGACGGCGGTTATCTTCCCCCGCTGGATGCGAGATCCGGCGCCGACCTACTGTCGGCTAGTGGGGTTTCCCCCTAACCAGGACTCTCCCACCAGCGTGGCACCGCCCCAGACGGGACAAGCTCTAAGCTCCCGACCGGTCTCCCGGAATATGTGGTAGTGTAGTGCATGTTAGTGTTAAGTGTGTGTGTGTGTGTGTAAGGGGAGAGGATAGGACAAGAAAGAGGAAGGACATCGCGCGCGGTCCGTGGGTCGTTTGTTAGGGTACTGCTCCGGCATTCGCCTGGTGTTGATCGAAGAAACTATGGAAATCTACCGATCAGAGCTAGAATGTTGCAGGATTTTCGACACTAGCTTTTCAGCTAGGTCAAATTCAGTTGCTGTCTGCAGGATAATTCTACTGGACGGTTGCTCTGATCGGTAGTTTTCCGTCATTTCTCCGGTCAACACCAGGCGAATGCCGGAGCAGTATCCTAACAAACGGGCCACAGACCGCGCACGATCTTTGTTTCTTCTTCCTTGCTCTTTCCTCATCTCTTACACACACACTTTCAGTAACATGCACTACACTACCACACATGACGGCAGATCGGTCGGGGACTTACAATTTGCCCACTGGGGTGGTGTCCCATGGTGGGAGGTATCTGGTTGGGGAAAAACCCCGCTAGTCGACGCTAGGTCGGCGACGGATCTCGCCATCCAGTGGGGGAAGATCACTGCCACGTAGCGATGAAAAACATACACTACACTTATGGGACTAATGACTTCAGTAGTTGACGCGCCCGGAATCACTAACAATCAATAAATCACTAACATTTAGTACTATCATAAAATCACTATCAATCAATCCAAGCTTCTCACTGTCCCTGGCTTCCGCCGTCTCGTTGCTCCGCAGACTCCGCCGTCCTCTTGCCCACGTCGCTTCACCTTCGTTGCCACTTGCGAAGCCTCACCGCCCCCCCCCCCCGGCTGCGTCGCCGCCTCTCTCGGCTAAGCCGACTTGCGAGAAGCGAACTCCGCCGCGCGGGGGTTAGTGCGGAAGCGGCGAGAGGGCCCGCAAAGTAGGGCGCGCGCAACTGCGACTGCCACGCCCCGCGCGCCCCTGGCGGCAGCCGAGGTGATTAATGCCACGGAGCAAACACGGCGGCCGACGCGAGATTAGAATACGCTCTTTGACAGCTTCTTGGAGTCCCGCCTTCCAGTCGCCGGCGGTACAGAACTACCGTTGGTTCGTCGCACTCTCTGCTAGCGAGCGGGGAAGTGGCGTGCTTGCTTTAAATCTCCCCCTGTCCGGTTTTATCACCTGCAGTGCTCAAGTTCTATTCACTTTGTATTTCGATGTTTGTGATTCTTAACTCGAAGAGAAATTAAGCAAAAGAGGAAGGTGAGTGACGAACGTTGCTTAAACACCACAGATACCATAAAATGTAATACGTAATGTTAATCTGAACATATGGAAAGAACGATAAATAAATCATTATGTTAGATTCATCGATATTTTAGGTGTTGATAGCCTTTGTTGTTCTGCATAAAATTCACTTTACTCATTGCTCATGTGCCGAAAGACAATGTTGATCCAAATTATGTGTTATAACAGTCATTGCGAAAATTCCTAGTAATTTGCCATATGCTGTCTCTTATTTTTTTCTTTTATGACTGGCATACTAATCGTGTTGTCGAAATTTAATTTTGCCAATTTTACATAACTCATTAATCTCAATAAAGGGCAAAGTTGCATATGTGTAGTAAGACAAGCAATTAATGTTTATAAATAGATAAAATATTGTTAATGAGCCACGAATGAATAGATAAATCAATGAGAAAATTGCGGAATATCTTTGGTTTCAGTAAATTTGAGACAACTCCGACGGCCTTTACTTTTGCAGTTTGTCATGTTTTGAGCGAAGGTTAACACACCGTGTACAAAGTTCTTCCGACATTATTCTCTTTAACTTTGCTTAACTTTACGCGTATAGGAGGGATCCAATAATCGATCAATTGTTTGTGAAATGTTCAACAACGATAAATTAACGAGTTTGCGAGAAATGAAACATGGTTTGGGGAATGGCAGACTAGAGGTGAAGAATCTCTAGACTTAAAAGGTGCCACTAACTGTTAATAAGTCAAACAAATATTAGTACATCGATGATCATCTCTCTAACGTATAGACGGGATCAAGAAAACAAAATATTTGAGGAACGATTACGCCAAGCCTTAGTCAATGCGTGCTCTTTCCGTTACGTCTGAAGTGTTTTAAAGCATCAAAGGAAAACACTTCTCCATGGTGTATTACATTTGCTGACCCTTCTCCTGCTCTTCACTCAACTTTTTGACCCCAAAATTGCATTCTGAATAGCACTAGAAACTATTAAATCTGACTGAAAATTTAAGCTTATCATTGTGTCAGATTTGAGGTAACCAGACTGTATGTATAAGTGGTTTTAAAACATCGCAGGTGACCGACAGCCTTATAATAAAATATTTGAGTATTAAATTTGATTGTTAATAAACTTTATTAATTTATATCTACTTGTTTTATAGACATTTTGATCATAAACATTTTGCCGAATTAATGTTCGGAATAATCTGCGCAATGAGTACATGCAATGGTCTTCTTTAATTGATCCTCATCAATATGATGTGTCTATCGTTATTTTTCTCGGTTAAAATCCGCTGAGGAGTTCTTAGAACTATTAACAGAGATTGCTATAACATTTGGGAAGGTGCATAATAGATATATAGTACAGAGGCTCCCAAATGTGCAATCTATAATTAATTAGTGACGTTCGCGTTGATTTTAGAAGTGATTCGAAACAAACTGATCAGTTGCTGTATTCTGATAAGTGTCCCGGTATCTTACATAACTCATCAAAAATATTACGATAAGCGTTGAAAATCGAATGTAGAAAATATCGATTCACTACCTCCTGAGAAGTTGTTTACAGAGTTAACAACTTTTAAAAATCTTATTTATTTCTAGGACACTCCTATTGGATGCAATTGAAATTTCTTTCAATCATATTTACTGTTTGTCTACTACACTTTTTGTGTATATAAGAAAAATGTTAATATGTGTTATAAATATCCACTTTAAATTGATGTTCTAGATACAAATTGATTCACAACTAGGGGCAAAGATATTTAAAGAGCCAAACAAGTTACGACATTGGAGATTTCCTTACAGAGGAATGAGGTTTCGAAATGTTCGGTTTGCGGGAAAGTCTGTGGGTAAATATATGACGCATTGAACTAGCGGTACGAGCGTTGAAGCAAAAGACAAATGCAAACAAATTAATACTCTTCTTTTACTTGATTTGGTTACATAAGGTCGCATCAACATTTAGGTCATTAGCGACCACTATTAGAGTTAACGTTATGGTAACTATGAAGAGGAAACGAAATGGTGATGATAAGGGGTGATAGGACGAGCATAAATACACATACCGACAATAATATGTTCCTCGTGCCACTTCAGGTTATTAATTGGACGTCTCGGGACTTTTAAAATATTGTATAGGATTTAAAAAAAACTGCAAATCGAGGATTGTTATGAGTTGCCTTTTATGAGTGAATAAATGCCTTATTTTACGTGGCAAGACTCAGGCCATGAGGTCTGCTCTTCCGTCTGACAACGCAAATTTCGTTACGCTCCTTTCACCTACTAGGGGAGAAAGAAGGTATTACTTGGGCAACGAAACAGGCAATTTGAATTTAGCACAGAGGCTTCATTTAGGCTTGAGGATCTTTTACATGCAGTAAATGTACTAACATGGGACAGCCGGCTTTACTTCCCCTCCGAAAGAAGGCGCACGAAGGATTCTTTCGCCCTTAAAAATCCACGGCTTCGATCGGGTTTGACCCGCGTACTTGGGTATAACAGCCCGATACGCTAACCATTACACCATCGCCGCCGTGATGCTCCTCGCCACAGTGATGCTCAAGTTTGTTTCGTGTTTATTTGCGCAGAGAGATCGTCTTTGTGACCCTTGAAAGAGAATTTCAATCGGGTTGCAGGAACCCCAAGGTTTTGCCTTCTGTAACGTAATTTCAAATTCGTTTCAAATAGTCGCTTTTCATTCCACCTAGCGGTAGCTCAGTGCATCTGATGCCGCTGCAGCGCCTCTGACCGGGAGATTCTAGGTTCACGTCCTGCCGACAGCAGGATTTTCTACGCTAGCTTTAAGCTAAGTCGAATTCAGTCGCAGTCTGGGGGTGAATTCTTGCGGCCGGCTGCTCTTATCGCTAGTTTTCCGTGGATTCTCTGATCAGCACCAGGCGAATGCCGGAGCAGTACCATAACAAATGGGCCATGGACCGCCCACGATCTTTCCTTCCTCTTCCTTCTCCTACCCTCTCCCCTTACACACACACTTACACTAACATGCTCTACACAACCACACATTTCGAGTGACCGGTCAGGAGCTTAGAGTTTGTCCCGGCTGAGGCGGTGCACAGCTGGTGGAGAGTCCTGTTTAGGAGGAAACCCCACTAGCCGACGGTAGGTTGGGGTCAGATCACGCCATCCAGCAGCTATCTCCGCCATCTCCCGAGGAAAAAAACATGTACGACACTTACGTGACTAATGACCTAAGCTGTTGCGTGCCCGGAATTACCAACCAATCGAACATCCCACCTCTGGCTCTATTATGTTTTTCGAAACGTATACCAAAGGTTTCCATGGTAGATTGAGTAATCTCTTTTTCTCTTTACATCACCCTGTGCACGGCGAGTCCGATTCACCACTCGCCTCCGGGAACCATTGGCTCACACGCAAACATCCGCAGCAAGTTCGCGCGCTCCTGTTTGCGGGCTGTTTGTTTTCGGCGAGAAATTGTGCCACCCCGCGACCGCCGCCACCCCGCAAACGCCTCCGCCATCGCCGAAATTCATTTGGTAGGCAAATCGTCTTCGTCCCTTCATTGGATTATCCCAAAGTACTCTACTTGCTTGTTTACGAAGTCTATTAGCTACCTTGGCGAAGTCGTTCCTTTGCAATTAGCATGAATATCGCCAGCTAAGCGGCGGCCGCGGTGGCGAATGCGGTGGCGGCGGTGGAAGTGGTGGCGGTGGAGATGGTGGCGGTGGAGGTGGTGGCGGTGGAGGTGGTGGCGGTGGAGGTGGTGGCGGTGGAGGTGGTAGCGGTGGAGATGGTGGCGGTGGAGGTGGTGGCGGTGGTGGCAGTGGTGTGTAGTGGAGATGGTGGCGGTGGAGATGGTGGCGGTGGAGATGGTGGCGGTGGAGGTGGTGGCAATGGAGTGGAGGGGGTGGCAGTGGAAGGTGGAGGTGGAGGTAGAGGTGGAGGTGTTGGAGGTGGAGGTGGAGGTGGAGGTGTTGGAGGTGGAGGTGGAGGTGGAGGTGGAGGTGGAGGTGGAGGTGGAGGTGGAGGTGGAGGTGGAGGTGGAGGTGGAGGTGGAGGTGGAGGTGGAGGTGGAGGTGGAGGTGGAGGTGGAGGTGGAGGTGGAGGTGGTGGTGGTGGTGGTGGTGGTGGTGGTGGTGGTGGAGGTGGTGGCGGTGGCGGTGGCGGTGGAGGTGATGGTGATGGTGATGGTGGAGGTGGCGATGGCGGCGGTGGCGAAGGTGGTGGCGCCGCTGGAGTTGGGGATGTGGCAGGGGGAGTGACGGGACGGCGCAGGAGAGGGTGCGGTGGCGGTAGCCGGATTTCCCAGTGGCGGGCGGAGGTAGTGGAAACGGGAATAGGGGCGACGGCGGGGTTAAGGGCAGAGACGGGGAGCGGGAGTGTAGTGAGGTAGTGGCCGGTGGTGGAGCGTGATAGCAGGAGTGATGGCGGGGATAGGGGCCGTGGCGGGGATAAAGTGGCGTTGGGCGGGACGGGGTGTGGGCGAGTGAGGGTAATGGTGTCTGTGTCGATGGAAGGGGCGGGAGAAGGGACGGGCACAGAAACAGAGGGCTTTGACCGAGGCAGGGGATGGTGTTGGGGCGGCGGTACGACAGCTTTGACGGGGCCGGGGCCAGGAGCGTTGGCGATAGGGGGTGGGGAAGTGAAGAAAGCATTGGGTGCGGGGCAACAGGAGCAGAGGCGGGAAGGGTCGGTGTTAGTGGTGGTGTCGGTGGCGGGGCGGGGCGGGGCGGGGCGGGGCGGGGCGGGGCAGGCGCGAGAGGAGTGGAGTCGGAGTCTGAGCTGTAGCGGGAGTAATGGCAGGGTTGGTGCTAGCGGTGGTGTCGGTGTCGGAGCGCGCTTGAGGAGGAGGCAGAGGCTGGGGCGTGGGCGTAAGGCGTGGGCGTGGGCGGCTAGGCGTGTGCGTGGGCGTGGGCGTGGGCGTGGGCGGGGGAGCGTGGGCGGGGGCAGGGGGCGTGGGCGTGGGCGAGGGGGGCAGGGGAGCGGGGCCGGGGGCAGAAGCGTTGATGGTAGGGGGTTGGGGCAGTGAAGAGAGCATTGGGTGCAGCGGGGCGATAGGAGCAGTGACAAGGAAGGGTCGGTGTTAGGGAGTGATGTCGGTGGCAGGAGGGCAGGGCGGGAGCGGGGGCAGGGCAGGGCAGGAGGGCGGGGGCAGGGAGCGGGAGCGGGGGCGGGGGCAGGGGCAGAGGCAGGAGCAGGCGCGAGAGGGGAGTGGAGTCAGAGTCTGGGCTGCAGCGTGGTGGCAGGAAGGGTCGGTGTTAGTGGTGTCGGTGGGGCGCGTGGGAGGGGAGGGGAGGCAGAGGCTGGGGCGGTGCGGGCCGTGGGCGGGGAGGGCACGAGAGGGGAGTGAGAGTCTGGCCTTCAGCGGGGCGGCAGGAGTAATGGCAGAAAGGGTTGGTGCTTGCGGTGGTGTCGGTGGCGGGACGCACGGGAAGGGAGGGGGGGCGGGGGCAGGGATGGGGGCGGGGCCGTAGCTGACGCGTGCGGATTGCGTGGCTCCCGCGGTGCGTTGGAGCGCGCGGCGCCGCTGGGAGGGGGCGTGGCGCTGCGAAGCGCTTGTTAGAGAGGAAGGGGGAGCGCGGAAGACGCGAGCCACTCGCTTGGCTTCACCCATTGATTGGGATCAGACTGACTGCCCGTCTACATTCTCTCACGGAAATACCAGCATTTCGCGCATAAACTCTATTTAGCGCATTTCCAAAGCAATGGAGTTCATCCCATTCAATGTTGTAAAAATTACAAGGTTTTGTGACATCTTTCTCTCAAATTGCTGTTTACTAAACTAGAAATCTACTATTAGTTATTGTAATTGAAGGGTTACGTTGCGAAATAATCGCTACATATATTTATGAAGTCAAAAAATAGTAAAAACTGTGACGTATGGGGAGAAAATCATCTGCATACGGATCATATAACAAATATTACATATTTGTAAATAAATAGGAAACGCAATGGTAGGATTCAAAGTTCAATCAAAAATGGTTTGCAGAGATGACGTGGATGGCGTTTTTCTTTTCATTATTCCGATAATTTTCTTTTACAATCTGTTGGTTCTGTCTTGTTTCAGTCTTGCGGTTGAAGTATGTAGGTGCGTGAATGCAGAATTGCTTTCTTCTGATATAAAAGTTCGCGAGGAGGCGTGCTTCACAAGATTTATACAGAGCTTTTTTAAAGAACGTCGGCAAAAGTTATTAATTGCTGGAGAATATTGGAATAGACATAAAGCGGTCCGCTTATCTGTTTATTGCTTTTATATCAACAGTACTACCAAATTCAGTCGAGTAAAACGTGATAGCCAATTAAAAATCATAATATAGATGATATTTTATAAATTTTCGTTAGTAAAATAATACGTGAAAGTGATATAAAAATATAAGTTAGAGTATCGACATACAATCACCCTAAATCTCAAAGCAGATTACGCCTTATAAGTTGCTTGCAGAGTTGTATGCCTGTTCATTACAATGTTTATAATTCTTTGAACATCTTGCATATTTTTAATTGCTCTTGGCCACTGTCCATTACCGGTGTACCTCAATTTGTTTCTAACGTGACTGTGCCAAACTTCCTACACTTAATTATGGCCCATTTATTTCTGTTTATGCCATAAGTATCTTTACAGATAATATAACTCTATAAAGAATACACCAGGTGTTTTATTTACCCTTTCTGTCGGACATATTATTCAATGACGGATGTTGTACAACGAATTAAATGAAAATAGTTTTATTAACGGTGATAACAGTGATGGTTTCAGCAAATTCAACCTCTCTAATCTCTGGCAAGAGTCATATACTATTTGCAGTAAGGAACGAAAAAAGTTCGTTTTGTTCGGAAAAGCCTAACAAAGTTTAAAGATGCTCCTTTTGAATATATTCTGGTTGCTGGCTGGCGTGAACAGAATATGTTAAAACCTTGCTAAAACGCATGTAAACATTCTGATATTACTTTTGTGGTACCAATATAAACAAGAGTATAGAGTGCCCATCTGGGACGCTGCGATATTATTCAGAACTGGTGTCCCATTCAGATGTGGCGTCACCGTCGAATTGTTAGTTTCGTAGAAAGTGGTGTTCGAGTACAGCATAGATGGTAACTCTTTGCCTTCACTACCGATTTCACCTTTCCAGTACTCTGTGGCGGAATTTTTAAATTATTGGTATGCCGCCCAGTAAAATTTAATTTCATGCGAGGACGTAAATATCGAATCGACTAAACAGAATAGTGACAATCGTCAGGCAAGTAGGACATACCATTTAAGTTTAAGATATGTTCAGAGATCATGAAGAAGGAACACCTGGAAGATTGACTGAGCTGGAAGAGATTTTTTTAGATATCTGAACAGTCGAACGGTGAATGGTCAGTGAAGGTCAATGAAGGATATGGAAGCATAAGAGATTGTTTGGATTTTTTTTTGTTTTGTCTTTTTAGGAACAAAGAAATATGATATGGTGCAGAGAAGACGCTCTGTATAGATAGTAACCGAGGTGCTTAATGATTTGGAGATCGGAAAAGGAATGCTAATAAGTGTATCTTGTATGAAAGAGTAAAGATGAAGTTAAAATGAACTGTATTAATAATAATTAGCTCAGTAAATTGAGATCACGGTGAGTAGCGAATGACATAAAGATAGTCATATAAGTTTGACTGCAGATTCACTACGAAAGACGACCGATTAAGAAGATAAAAAGAATTAAAATTGAATATTCAGGAACTCTAAGCAATAACGGCAAGATCTTCTGTGAACTTGAGATCTGAGTGAATGTTATAAAATGAGATTATATTAATGGGAGAATATAACTGAATATGTATGATAAATGTATGTATGTAAGATACACTATTTGCGATGGGTTAAAATTCAGAAGTTCACAATAATTCCAGAGTTTTAATAGCATATTTTTTTGAAATGTTACATGGTTTTATTGAGACTTCTCCTTGAATGTTCAATGCAAATATTCTGTAATTTGTTTATTTCGAGAATTCGTGGCTGAAATTTTTATTACTAATTCCAAGCTAAATAAATATCTATATATTTACAAAAATATCACGACAGGTGGTCATTCTCAGGCAAAAACAAAGTATTACTTACCTTATACTGTAATTATAGTACGTCTGTATTTCTTGCGAGGGCCCATTAACACGAATTTCATATTTGCGTGTAAATTTTATTTCGTTATATGCATAGGTCCTATTTTTTTCAACGCTGGAACAGTGCAAATCGCTTGCCTCAGATCGCAATCGCTAGAGGTCAGGTCGAGCGCCTCCTCTCACACGTATGGGGCTGCGCACCCGGTGTGGGCCGTAGGCTGCGCGCCTTCCCGGAACTCGCTGCCGGAGTGTGTTCCAAAATGTTCTGGAAGCTTTTCAAACTCACCGATTCTATTGGTCCAATTACATCCCCACCTCATGTTCCAAACCTTTGTGCCAGCATCGAAACGAAGTAAATTCGGATTGCGAGAGATCTCTGTCGAGTACGCACGCGTGTTCGTGTTCGAGATAACTGTGTGCCTTTAGGCAATCAAAAAGTCCTATTAACCCTGCGTAGGTGTGGCGAAATAAAAGGACACCAACGGTGTGGATGCTAAAACCGGGTGTTGAAGCTTCTTATGCATTATACAATGGGAATTGAAATGATTGAAGATGTTGTCATTGTCAACAATAGTATTTGTAGCAATAGCAATAGTAGTCGTTTTTGTGGCTCCCAGACAGCAGAAAACTGATGATGGCTAAGCCATCAAAAGCTGCTATTTTTGAAATAAATACTATTGTTGACAATGAACGCTTTCAATCATTTCAATTATGTAAATATCAACTACAACTCACCACTGAATCAATATACAATGGGAATGTTAACTATGGATCAGATATCACAATTGTGGGAACTTGCATTTCATGGTGGATTTGATTGTTTCAAATAAACCATGGGGCTTTAAAAATAAAGTTCTAAGAATTATCATTAAAGCCCCATGGTTGATTTCAAACAATCAAATCCACCATGAACTGCAAATTCCAACAATAAAAGAACACATTTCCAAACTGTCTGAAGATTTCTTTTTATCACTCTCCACATCTCCCAGCGCCTCCATATTCAACCTCGGACGCCCAGCAGAACCAAACTTACGTATAAATTCACGCTTCCCTAAAGACAGATTCCGACCACCATAAATCAGCAGGAAATTGGCCTCATAATATATCCTCCATTGAATAATCATATCAACGATATTTCTCTGTAATTTTAATTCTCTTTCAAAAGTAATTAAAAATTTTCAACATAAACCAAAAACATTGAACGCACCCATTCAGGGCACCCACAGAAAATAAACCAAATGTTATGTATGTTTCATTCACAACCCTGAAAAACATGTATGTATGCTGAACAGGAAGAAAATAAATTTAAAAAAATATATCACAAAGACCTCACATTAACAAACACACTTAAAAATGACCAATGAAACTAGCATTACCAACAATTTAAACGAATTAGAAATTGTGATCCCAATTAAAGTCAGAATTCACGAAAAGCATAAGAATATAGAGATTTAAACGTTCTCTTGTGCCTGTTTTGTAAAACGTATTGGCTGAAATATGTTAGCTGGCTTAACCAGTAATAATATCACCTAACCATTACTCACTCTTTACGAAATAGACTCCCAGTTTGTGTACAACACTTCAATGTGTGTGCTCAAGTGCTCAAATTTCTCGCACTTTCGACAGTGGAATCTTGTTTTGTTTGTTAAACAACGATAAATAATAATCATAATTCAATGTAAAAGTTCAAAACAATCACCGAAAATCAGGCCAAATAAATATGAATAAATTACCAGTTCACTCACAATTACAACACGAACAGTGTGCCCGGACTCAGGGACCGTGCTGCATGTCTTGTCTCAACAATCACTTTTCAAACATTAGCAATATCTCGTGCAGGTGCGAATTCAAAACTGTCGGAGGTACAAGAACATACAGCTTTCGCACTCCAACAATCATAAATATAAATAAAACTTTTTATAGGCCCGGTCACAGAGACCGTGTCACGAAAGCTTAAAAGGCAACGTTTTTTTTACCACTATCGTGCTAATTGTATCTCAGAGTGTGCAGTAATTGCAACAAATTAAACCGTAATGAATATTACTATTGTCAGTGCAAGTTAAGACTTTACTGTTTCCCCGTGTCACTAAACTCGTGCTCCGAACTGCTCACGTAGTTTGCTTCAATCGAGTCGTGTTTTGTTAGAGTTCCTAATGTGGGCGAGTGCGCTCATTAACATCTTCTACGAGAACATTTTGCTTGTCTTGCGCGGGAGCTCTCTACATGTTAGCTCAGACTGCAGTGACTGCTTCAAACCGTAGTTACGCAAAGTGTATATCTGTTCGTATGAGTTTTACAAGAGTCGGTGCGTTCTAAAGTGAATAAATGCTTTTTGCTAATCCAATGTGTGTGTGTTTGTAATGTACGAAGGATACCGCAGACCAGATCCGAACAATTCACCTATTGAGTTATCAAAGGAGTCTAATAAAATATCAATAATGCAGTCCACTCATAATTCTAAGACAGAGTTGTCCAACTAGCGGCCCATTTATCGTGGCCTACGAAATGTAATTAGTCAAACGTGAAAGTTACTTGCATTCACATCGGGCGAGAATTTTGTGCTTCTAGCCCACGTGCCTTATAGGGTTCAACACCTCCAAAATGTAAAAATACATAAAGTTTAGATTAATTTTTTTTCTAGCAAATTTGGAAATTCAAAACCATTCCATTGCGTTTTACTGTATTATGCATGTTACGATCTGATATCACGCATGATTCCATCCTCCCCCCGTTTCAGAGCTCCCGTGAAAACTGCCGTATCAATAGTATCAGGCAGTCAGGTGTGAATCGCCCGAGTAATGTAAATACACCTGCAACCATATTAAATGTTTTAGTTGTAGCACTTGATGGTGCACTTGCAAGTTGGACACCGCTCTTCTAACGAGTGCGAAGCTAGAACACCAGGATAGCCAAAAGTAAGGTAATTACGCATATATAAAAAGAAAGAACATTGCAAAATTTCAAATACAAATAAGTCGTAGAGTATCATATGTTGCCTGGAACACGGTGAGGAAATTTGTAGGATTGTCATGGAGAAGTGGAAACATGCGTGAATGTCCTAGAAAAGTGTGAGATGAATACATGAAAGAGAGACGAGTGTCATAACTTGATAGAGAACGTGAAAAGACTCTTAGAGTAGAGATTTAGGATTACAATATTTGAAAAATATATTTTGATTAAAGGGATGTAAAATAAAAGGAATGAAAAGTACAGTATAGTGATAGATTGACGAATAAAGAGCGGATACGATAGAAGTAAGTAAAGAGTAAAGATAAGAGTGAAGAGAAAGAGGATGGAAGGAGGAAGGGAAGAGATGATGAAATATAATTCACCTACATGGCATAACACTATACACCTATTGAAGGATGAAGTCGCTAAGTGCACACTATTGAAATTAGTGGGAGAGTGAGTGCATATAACTCGTTCCAGGGTGGAAGTAGACTTTACATCTATGGGGAAATCTAGGTCTGTTTTTTTTGTTATAATAACGTTAGTTAAGATTTCACACATACACATAATAATTTCCGTGATAAAAGACATGAAGAAACATTTCATAAATTTATTTATTAGTTCTCCTTGTTTACTTAATTTGGGGTATTTATTTACAGTTGTAGATGTTTCAAAATAAGTGTTAAAACATTTATGGACATGTAGGGAGAGAAAACGTTCACTTTATGGCATTGATAATGTGATCGGAAATCTCTTGTAGCGACATCTCTTCTAGTGACATTTACCTAAATTGGAAAGCTTCGCATCTCGTACTTTCGCAGGTATATGTTCTTAGACAAGTCAAAGAGAATTCTTGTACCTTCTAACAAAAAGTGCACGATGACTTGCTTACCAATTAGGAGATCATGTCACCAATGTATGTTATTTATCTGTGATTATGAACATGATTTTTCAGTATATGTCAATTGCCAAATGCGATCATTTTCGATCCAACTAGATGCCTTGTATGTTTGATAGAATTATTTATAAACCACCCTGCAAACCGATTTTTGTTTAATTCAAATAGTACGTAAAAAAGATGACCCCTTTGAAAGGGTTATTGAAGAGGGTTATGACCTCCGTCACTCACTGGCTTCGCTGCTGGATATACGTTGGAGGGACGGGGGCGTGGGTGAGGCTGGGATGGGGGCGGAACGCGGCGGGGGACGGACGGGGAGAAAGCAGTGGATGGGTCGGGGAGAGGCCCTGGGTGCGGCGGGGTCGTGGTGGAGCAGAGCGGGATGGGGCGGGGGCTTGACGGGGGTGGGGAGGGGACGCAAGTGGCGGGACAGGTGACGGACGGAAGTGAAGCAGCAGGCGGGGCCGAGGAGATGGCCTGGGTGAGCCGGAGTCCGGGTGGAGCAAGGGCAAAGCAGGGGTGGGGCAGGGGCGGGACGGGGGTGAGCGGAGAGGGGTGGGGCATGGCTGGGCAGGGGACAGACGAAAGAATGCAGAGAGTGGGACCGAGGAGAGGGCCTGGGTGGGGTGGGGTGGTGCGGAGCTGGGGCGGGACGGGACGGAGGTGGGGGCGGGTTTGATTGATTGATTGATATTTTCGTGTTTCCGGGCGTGTCAACTGCTTCGCTCATTCGTCCCGTTAGTGTAGTGCATGTTTTTTTCTCGGGAAATGGTGATCTTCCACCGCTGGATGGCGAGATCCGGCGCCGACCTACCGTCAGCTAGTGGCGTTTCTCCCTAACCAAGACTCTCCCACTAGCGGGGCACCGCCCCAGTCGGGACAAGCTCTAAGCTCCCGACCGGTCTCCCGGAATATGTGGTAGTGTAATGGGTGTTAGTGTGTGTGTGTAAAGGGGAGAGGATAGGACACGGAATGGGAAGGACAGATCGCGCGCGGACCGTGGCCCGTTTGATAGGGTACTGCTCCGGCATTCGCCTGGTGTTGATCGGAGAAACCACGGAAAACTACCGATCAGAGCAGCCGGCCGCTAGAATTCTCCTCCAGACAGCGACTGAATTCGACCTAGTTGAAAAGCTAGTGTCGAAAATCTTGCCGCCGTGGGGAGTAGGAACCCAGGACCTCCCGGTCAGAGGCGCTGCAGTGACATCAGTTGATGCACTGAACTACCGCTACCGGTGCGGGCGCGGGCATGGGCGAGGGATGAGGGGGTGGGACGGGGGCGGACTGTAGCGGGGTGGGGCGAGGCCGAGTGTGGGAGCGGGCGGGGTCGCGGCGGTCGACATGGGCTGTACATTTGGCGCGGCCGCCCGCGGGGAGCCTTCCGGTCTGTTTCCCTTTAAAGCCACAATGAAACACTCGTCCGCGCGCCCTGCGGCGCTGCACCCTGCGCTCGCCCCCTCCTTCCCCCTCACTCCGCTCAACTTTCCCTGCCGCCGCGCCGCCGCTCTCCAATTTTCTATGTGCCGTTCCGGTTTCCGCACCGCCGCAGACGCAGCTGTAACCACTGACCTCTCCTCTTGCGCCGTCGCGTCGGCCTTCTCCTTGAACTGCGTTCTTCCTACATTTCACATATCCTCCTGTTCCAGGACTTTACAGCGTTTGTTTCCTTGTTCGATTCTTGGGTTTCAGTTTTGACCTTCGCCCCCTCTTTTTGTTGTCGCCTCCACTTCCCCCCTTCCTTCCTTTTCCATAGTATTTTCTTTTTGAGTTTTCAATTTTTTTCTACTGTCAGTTCATCTGTCGTTTTTAATTTTTTTTAATATTTAGATACACTACAAACGGCTTTTCTACTTTCCCATGACTATTCGTATACCTATTTGATCTCTTGTTTCTACATTCTTTGATTATCACTAATGTAAATTTATTCCGTTAAATTTAAGTAAATTTGTTCCGTTAAATTTACGTAAAATTATTCCGTTAAATTTACGTAAAATTATTACGTTAAATTTACGTAAAATTATTACGTTAGATTTACGTAAAACTATTACGTTAAATTTACGTAAAATTATTACGTTAAATTTACGTAAATTTATTACGTTAAGTTTACATATATTTATTACCTTAAATTTACGTAAATTAATTACGTTTACTCTTGTTTTACTTTCGTCTACATCCTCTTTCTTTTATCCAATCTATTTTGTACATTATCTTTCTACCACAACAATTCTTGTATTTCTCCATCTCTGAGAGCATTTCCTCACAAAGTCTTCAATTGTTTCCTCTCATGATTTTTCTGCTCTCTCTCTCTCTCTCTCTCTCTCTCTCTCGCTCCTATTCCGGCGCCATAAGCCGTGCGCGCGTCCTGCCCTGACGTACCCCAGAGACGCTCTCTGGGAGAAATGGAGACGCGCGCAACTTTTGTCCGCGGCGTGGGCGATCGAAACACCATCACCGCTAACATCGTTACTTTCTTCAATAAGTTAGCGCAAGGCTGCTCGTGGACTTTTGCTCTTCCCGGAGCCAATATTATCGGAAATAGATTAGTTCAATTCGTTGGTATATGCGATATAGTATGCGATTTTAATCCGTCGGGAAGAGCAAACCTTCCCAGAAACATCAATGTGTTGGTGCAACTTGATATCATCATTATTACCCCGCAAGAATGAACTTGAAAATTTATCAGCGGAGCGGGCGGATGCAATGGAAAACTTAGTTAAATCTTATTTATCGAATGTACTTGAAGTTCATGATACTTTTCTTCTTCCGCTTTTGTAAACAAGTGGAAAATTGATTCTTTGATGTCACAAAAGTGAGAAAAAATTGGAAATTTCATGAAAAATCTAGGATAAAATGAGATAATTATTGCTTTCAGGGTGACTTATATTTAATAATTCTATGTAAGATTTGAGGTAAAACTAAAACATAATAGAAAAGAAACGATTCTAATGAATCAACCATCTCAAATTTTTGTCATTTGGTAATGTAAAATCCATTTCTTTAAATGCAATATAAAGCGTCTAATCTATGGATATTGGGAGACCATTTCAATTCTTTGTTGTAATTTACCTACACCTGATTGAGTTTCAAAGTAAATGAGCCAATCATGAATATCGAGATGTAAAACAGACATTTATTGTGTATCACAAAATATTATCATGGTATAGGTTTCAATGTTTTCCTTTCATTTCGTCTCGATTCATTCCTACGAACCATGGGATCTATCTCCTGCAAGGACCCCAACCACTTCCAATAAAATTACTTAACAACTACGCTTCTATGCTAGTGTTCATAAATTTCTAATGGCTAGTTTCAAATATTAACTTCTTTTGGTATAATGTTAGAATTTCACGATCTTAGTATATTATGGCAAACATATATTTGATGAAAAATGTTTTGACATAAACCGAGCAAACACATTATTTCCTTTTCACGAATTAGCTCGTCTGATTAAGTTCAAATCCAATTTCTTCAAGTTAATAACGCCAAAATGAAATTAATCTCATGCGTTTATGAAAAAACGATGTGTGGTGAAGGAGAAGCAAAACAATTCTGAAAAGGAATCTCCCTTTGAAAAAGCGAGGGTATAGTTTTTATTTTCAATATTTTTTTTGTGATAGGTCGTCGATTAGTAATTTATTCCTGCAGTTTTCTAGAAAACAAGGAACGACATTCTTTTTTATTATACAATTGATGAGATAATTAATTATTGGAGAGCCTGTAACAATACTGTTAATTTCATTAGGTTGCAGTTTCAAATTGCATGTACTATTAAGTCTCTTAATTACTGAAAGTAATTAATTTAATAATATTGTATTAACAAACATATTATTAATTATTGATTGTTTTTATCTCAGATTATCTCTTCTATCATCTACTATCCAACCATCGGATTGGATATAACTTCACTGTTCACTGTAAATTTATTCCATTAATTTATCTAGTTAGAACTGTTAAAACCGGATGAATAAGGGTGGTTTGGTGTGATGTAAATTATACGGAAATTGAAAGTATGTTAGTCAACATTAAAATGTTATTTGTACTTGTTAAATAATTGTATACAATCAGGGCGATAAAGCGAGAAGAGAATAATAGTCAACACATACTTACAGAAGTAATATGAACAAATATTATGAAATTGAATTCGGGGATAAAGCTGAAAGAGAGTTAAGAGACAAATATAAAACTGGTAGAAGTAAAGGCTATATAAATTTATAAATGAATCACTGAGCAATGAAATTTAATAAGAGTGAGTCAAAAGATTTTTTTCTAATTTATTGTATACCTTAAATCAAATTATCGATATATACATTATTCAGTACTAAATGCAAACAACTTCAAAGTACACTACTAAATACATTTGAGTACAATATATTCTGTATTTTTAATTCTTGGAAATTGAGACAAAATAAATCAATTAAACTCATTCTGAATGTCACAATTACTAAACCATTCCAAAATAGCTTGAGCTCATAGTATGTGAGCAACAATGGAAAGCGCTGAAATCGAAAAGCTTTTTGAGACTATCTCATTCAACTACAAAAACTGCGATAATAATTTCATGTCGAGCCTAACAAACTAACGTAAGCCTCTCAAATCACTAAAATGTGTTGAAAATAAACAAGAATACTTGAGAAAAATATTATTTTCAAAACGTTTACATTTGATACAAATGTAAACAATTGAATGATTATGAAATTATTAAAATATTTTACATATAATTTTCAGAGCACACTTTGTGTTTCGTCATTTGACAATATTACTGAACTAATAAATATTATTTTTACGAGCCTAGCAATAACTAAATGTCAAATGAGTAACTGCAATTTTGTACCCGGGATATAAATAGAAATTTATAAGTGGATGGATTCAGGTAAATTACGTGATACATAGAGCCATTGTAACGATTCACGCAAATATATAATCTCGATAAATACAAACCAAATACTACTCCATATGAATGAACAGTATTATATTACCTACTCGAGTCTTACATAGAAAATATTTACTCCTAAATTAAATGCAATTGAGTACTATAAAGCTTCAAAATTAACGCAAATACTAAACCATTACAGTATACATATTTTTCAAATAAATAAAACAATGATCCTCAGAATTTTTGCTGACATTTGAACAAAAGTAAACTAAATAAAGCCATTGCAAGAACGAATCTTGGTGACGTTAGGTGTGTGGCTGTATTCGTACTTCACTTCTTTTACTCTTTCTGGATATCTGGAAGATTAAAAAAAATCTTTCTGCAACAACAAATCAATCAAAACCCTACACATTCAGTTTCTAAAGCAGCAAAACTCGGACAAATAATATTTTCTAAACCTTGTATCCTACTTTAACTTCTTCAAGCAAATATTGTGAAATCTGCTGTATCCGGTAATCTCAATGTTGATAGGAGTGCCATCAGGGCGACGCAGGGCTCCTTCCGGGCAATCAGCACACGGAAATGTGTGCGAAGGGGCGACGCGACCGCCGCGCTCACGCCCACAGCGGAAAAGAGCTCGCACGGGCGCCCATCACGCCCCCGCTTCGCCCGCTCGCCGCACGCTCTCACGCTCGCCCGCCCGCCGCCCGCTCGCCCGTCCGCCCGGTCGCCCGCCCGCCTACCGCCCGCTCGCCCGCCCGTCCGCACGCCCGCTTGCCCGCCCGCCCGCCCGCCCGCTCGCTCGCCCGCCCGCCCGTCCGCCCGATCGCCCATCACCCGCTCGCCCACCACCCCGCCGCCCGCTCGCCTGCCCACCGCCCGCTCGCCCGCCCGTCCGCACGCCCGTTTGCCCGCCCACCCGCTCGCCCGCCCGTCCGCTCGCCCACCCCCGCCCCGCCGCCCGCGCTCACCCCCCTCCGCCCGCTTGCCCACTCCCCCGCCGCCCGCTCGTCCGCCCGCCCACCAACCGCCGCCCGCCAACCGCCCGCCCGCCCGCCAACCGCCCGCCCGCCAACCGCCCGCCCGCCCGCCAACCGCCCGCCCGCCCGCCAACCGCCCGCCCGCCCGCCACCCGCCCGCCCTCCCGCCCGCCCACCGACTGCTCTCCCACCCGCCCGCTCGCTCACACCCACCCGCTCGCCCGCCTGCTCGCCTGCTCACTTACCACCCACCACCGTGCCGCTCGCCCGCCCAACCACACACCCACTCGCCTACACGTCCATCACCTCTCCGATCGATCGACCGCCGCCCACATTCCCATCCACCTCCCACCACACGCCCACCGACCCCCCCGCCCGCTGCCCGGCGCTTGACGCCCGCCGACCCACTGGCTCACCCACTCATCCACCCGACCCACAGGGCAACCAACCCGCCCGCCCACCCGCCGCCCGACTTCCCACCCACTTACTACCACTCTTTATTGCAGTACCCTAACAAACGGGTCACGGACTGCGCGCGATCTTTCCTTCCTCTTCCTTGTCCTATCCTCATCCCTTTTACTCACACTAACATGCACTATACTACCACACATTCCGGGAGACCAGTCGGTGACTTAGAACGTGTCCCGGCTAGGGCGGCGCCTTGCTGGTGGGAGAGTCCTGGGTGGGGAGAACCCCGTTAGCCGACGGTAGGTCGGCGCCGGATCTGGCCATTCATCGGGGGAAGAACACCGCCACTTCTCGATAAAAAAAACATGTACTACTATTATAGGAATAATATCCATAGTAGTTGACGCGCCCGGAATCACTAACAATCAATGAATCAACCAACTCCATCCACCCTGCCTCAGCCTCCTTTCCTACCAGTCTCCACTCCGTTCACTACTTCGCTCTTTCCTCACTCGCCCACCACTCCGGCATTTTTTCACACGCATCTCTCCCTCCTTTCCCATCAAACCCGTCTCCGCTCACACCTCCAAACCCACCGCTTCCCTCTTCTCCCCGCCTCTGAGCCTCCGAAGCCCCGCAACGCAGGCGGCCGGAATTCAATCTTCGCCTCAATTAGCGACCTTCGCCCCCCGCCGCCAACGATGCACCGTCGCCATCTTCGCGCCGCCCATCACCACGCCCAGGGTTGCCAACAATGTTCATGCAAAAGAGAGGACGCTCCACATCAACACATTTTTTATAAATATTTAATTTGGACTAACATCACCTCTTTTTCTTTCGTCTCTCGATTTGTGTTTCAACTGAAAAGATTCTTTCACAAAATGCAGATGAAAATGATCTGAGCGTATTTTTTACTTGACTCATTAAACAGTGACTATTTTGCGTGCGTATGTCAACGTTCACAAAAAGGATAAACATGTTTTCTATTAAAAATTAAACAAAAAACGATACAATGTAGCGGATGTTAGTCATGTGATAAAAATAAATGACAAAAAATTTTAACAAGAGCTTCACGTCCAAAATTTACGCCCAAAATTTAATGAATGTTCTTCAAAATTGCAGAGCTTCGACTCAGGCCAGTTCGACAAGGGTTTATTTACTTTGGAAAAAATCCTACGCATAGTTTAGGCTTTAGTGTTGTTCACATACACCAGACAAACAGACAGAAGGACGGACGGATGGACAGACGGACGTTTTGCTTTCAATTGTTTTTACCCACAAAACTGGGATTCTCTCTACATCACGTGTTAGAAGATTTTTTTCTTAATTTAGCAACTGGATTTATCTACCTTTTTGTTGACAGGTCCCGACAATGAATTTTTTCCGCCGAAAATTCGTCGTTTTTTCTCGCAGCATTACTTAACTTTCTCTCTTCTAGGTATATTACTCCGTACTCGTTATACGTACGTATACGAGAAAGTAAAAATGTATTACAAGGAGGACATTTAAAGTACAAACAAAGACGAGAGGACAATTGACGTCGATGGTGGACTGTCCTCCCAAATGGTGGCCAGTGTTGAATTGAATTGGATTTGCCTTATTTTACGTGGCGAGACTCAGACCATGAGGCCTGCTCTTCCGTTTGACCACGCAAGTTTCGTTACACCAACCATGGGAGAAAGAAGGTATTACTTGGGCGACGAAATAGGCGATTTCAATTTAGCTCAGAGGCATCATTTAGGCTAGAAGATCTTTTACATGCAGTAAATCTACTAACATGGGACAGCCGGCTTTATTTCCCCTCCGAAGGAAGGCGTACGAAGGATTTTTCGCCCTTAAAAATCCACGGCTTCGATCGGGTTTGAACCCGCAAACTTGGGTGTAACAGTCCGATAAGCTAACCGCTACACCATCGTCGCCCAGGGTTGGCAACCCTGGCGACGCCCCTCGCGTCCGCGGGGGCGGGGAATGCCAGCGGAGGTGGACAGCTGGGGAGGTGATGATTCCGTTTAATACATCGTTATCGCGTAACGCGAGAGAAAAAGCGATTAATCGTAATCGCTGGTTATTTCTAAACGATTGAGTTTTCACTTTGCTTTTACTGGTTTTGCTTGTTTTGGATTAACTTGCTGCCGGCGTACGAGTGATAACGTTTGTTCTCTTTCAGAATCGAAATAATGTTTGTTAGCTCCTGTTTCCATATTCTGTGAAATGTTTTGATGAGATTGAGTTTAAAAGCCTACATTCAAAATGCTATTGCTTCAAAATTGAAGTTTGTATTGTCCAGTTCTTAATCTAGAATTTCTAATTAATTGCGATTGTTATAAAAGAAAAAAACTGCTATCATGACTGATAGTAATACATTTTGAAATAACTTTTCTTTCAAAATTGTGAACCAAATTATGTACGTATCCTCCTGCCACGACAATGGCAGCATGATATGTGAGAGCGATGAATTAAATTATTAAGCTTAACAAATGTTTTCCACTTGAATTTTTTCCATTATAGTACGTGAAATCATGTGTCATGAAAAATAATATTTTCAACACATTAAGTTAGCTTATTTTTAAAATTTTATTGTTAACGAAGTTAATATTCATTTGCTTATTAAATATAAGCGGTTTAATTACCAGATGATTGATGGTATTTTGATTGTAATAATCAGGTGGTTGTTTCCCACCAAACATTGGCAGCTGTACCTTTATTCGCTGAACACATCACAAACGACTCGTGTTCGATTCAAATTTAGACAATATCTTGAATTTTACATGTAATAATTCATTTAGCAGCTATGGAAGATTCAAGAAAAACGTTTGCAAGATTTTGTTGATAGTACAAGTATTAAGTTCAGGAACTTTGGGGGTAAAAATCATGATTAAGACAATAATTTTTGCATTTCAGTATATAAAAATACACTGATGATTATTAATAATAACTTCATTAAAAACAAGAGATATTTATTCACTGAGTAATGTATTTGTGCAAACAGCCCGCATCATGAGTTTTTCCAAATTCTCGATGTTAATTTATTTATGAATGATTTATGTAAAATTTATTTATAAATAACCATTTGCATTCACCAACTGGTCAAATACAGAGTTCATTATATTTAGATATTTGATCAAATAATCTAATTGCATTGAAATTGTTGTGAGTCTCTGCACAATACATAGTTCAGGTATTCCCAAAAGATATTTATAATATGCTTTTATTGATCCATGTAATATTCTTTACTTAGATTTTGGACACCATATTTACGAGTAGAGAAAACAGAAGGTTTGGCCATGGAGTTCTGATCCATTCCTGCTAAAACTTCCACATATTAGTATGTGCTACCACATGGTATTACAACATAAAACTGCACTAGGCTCAGGATGAGTGATTTTGTGTTCTTGCTTGTGCTCTTGGAGTCATGTGAATGATGTTAAAAGCAGATTAGTGTTTGATGCAAAAAAGTGAGTTTATTTGGTTTTCTTTAGAAAAATAAAGACATAACCATTGAATACGACACAAAATATAGAAATAAAATGTTATCAAAGAGGGAGTGCGATAAATATATAGCATATTAATGACAAAGCATGTACTCGTAATACATTACACTAGTTTGTCAAAACATAATGTAATCAAGTTTGGTAGGCCCACTAAGTTGAAAGTGGTTTTACCCACTACCTAGATGACTGATCTTGCCGACCACCTTCACCTCAACTATTGTTAACAATAATTGTAATTAAATTTTTCATAGAGTTCACAATAGTGCTTCTTCTGAACATGTGCCACTTTTGTGAAAACCAATTGGCAATAGAAAAACTAAAGAAATAAGAAAACCTATAGGGTACACAGGAACCGAACGATTTACATCAAACTAAAATTCATTCCGATTTTTCACAATTCAATACGCGTTAGTAGATATAAAACTGGAGCTCTCGTTTCAGTGATTAGGTTTATCAGGCATTTATTAATGCATACTGAATGAATTTTATTCATTTTCAATTTGGTTTTCTTTAAATAGGAACAATTAATTTTATTTTAATACTTATTATTTTTGTTTATTATCAATTTACATTTCAGTGAACTGTATTCCTTTTTTCAATAAACAATTAACATGACTGTTTCAACATGTGTTTTTATTATTAAACAGGTCTCACATTGTGACTTGTTTTCATAGTTAATATTTCTAGGTTTTATTCTCTTTAATGTGCTGTTTTTGCCAATGATTTATACAAATTTTTGATGTTTTAATTTGATAATTAATTTGATAATTTTTAATAAAATGATAATTTAATGAAATTACCTTTTGTTGTATGGTGGGTCAAACCACCTACACTTTGAGTCAAACCTTCCTAATTTAGGAGGTTTTTTATACATCTGCATGTTTTATGTAATACAGGGTATGCCAGATTAGTTTCACTGGAAAATAATATATATTTTTTAAAGATACATACTATTATATTAGACCTCTTTTACATACCAAAAGAAACTGTTGATAATGAAAATGAATGGAGGAAAAAATCAACTAGAAAGCGGGCCAAACCTCTCGATTTTCCCCTACTGTACTGTAAGGGCGTGTGGGTTTATCAAATCTGTGGTATGTACCATTGATATTAATAAGGCTATTTTAGTAACTGTTCCTTATGGCACTCATATCTAAATATTTTACCAGTTCATTAATTTCATCATATTCGCTTCACTATTAAAAATATAGTTTATTCAGGAAACACGCTTTCTATAGCTTTACACATATCAAATAGTTATACAGTTGACCTGTCCGTGACCAATTTTTCTCATTTTAATTCAATGTACTGAAACTGTCTGATTTTATTTATAAATTTAATATTTCCTCTGCCCCTCTAATAATAATAATTCAACGTAACCCGTTCCAAATTTATAAAAGAATATGGGCGCCAGGAAACGATTACGTTAATTCTATTATTAAAATTACTTTTCAACTGCTATTTCCATTAAATTAATATCCGGCTAACTGGGTCGATGGGTCTTATAAGAAATAATCGCTGTTGACTGCTAATAGCCTAATAATTCGATCTGCCATCTGTACAGAATGGCCGAGGAATCTGAAAAGCAAATATACATTTCTAGCTAATCATTTGCTGGAATTGTCTAAATGAAAATCATCTTTTTCAATTTTCATTAGTAACAATACGAAACTTTTGGTCATGATCTTATATTACAGTACCCGTCTTCGCGAGCTCTATGGATCGATGTCGCCGCGTAGAACCATTTTCAATCTTCCCCGGTGTCGATGGATCCAGGTCCAAATACCATCTTCTTTTCTTCCATTCTGACACAAGTGTATTCAAGTCACTGATCCTCACTGCCTCATAAGATAATAAGACTTAATTAAGTTTCATTTTAAAAGTTCCCAGTTCTTTCTACGCGTATACTTAAAATGTTAAAGTTCAGCTAACTATTATCTGCATCAAATACTCCCAGTTCTGTTGCCGACAAATTCACCTAAGTTCACAATTCTAGCTGCTACACTCGAAATATTTCCAAGTTCCAATTTCCGCACCTTCCATCAATATTCTAAGTCCGACAATCATACGCTCCAAAGTAAATGTTCACAATTCCCAAACTCCCAACATCAAATTGTCTACACACGATCCGCACAGCACCACCGCATAAGTCGGAATGAATCCATATTCCCCTCTTTCAGCCCTTCAAAACTCGGTTCGTCTTACTACTGTTTCTTGTCAGAAAAAATTACATGCCTAGCCAATCCCTCAATTACTTACAAATTCAACTAGCCGCGCCCCAGACTGTCATTGCTTTCTCGGCCAATCCCCAAACAGTTAGTTTGTCAACTAGCCGCGCCCCGTGGTTCAGAGCAATGAAGTTTGTAGACCTTGACGACAGCTCGTCTACCGTTGCTATGCCGCCATATTTACAAATGTCTATCCTTACAATTCACCCTGTTTACAATAAATGTGACGCAATACAAGGTCCCACATATTGGTATTTCACAGTACATTGTAATCAACCTACTGAACTCGCCACATGACAAAGTTTGGAAGGTTCATAACCGACAATAGTTCAACGTGAACTTTTCGAAATATTTGATTATCCTTTTTTAAGTAATTATTCTTCCTCTACAACATGTATGTTTTTCAGAGGATTTATATGTATTTTTTAATATGTTTAGAGAATTCCCAAATTCGGCGATACCTTCATGAATAAATGAATGAAATGACCCTAAACTTCTAATTTAGTTATTTGTTTAGTTTATTTATTTTGCGTAGTTATATCGTTCAATTTAGTTATTTGTTAGGTGAATGCTTGAATTATCTGAAGAGGATTTTAAAACAATGTATCGAAACGTCATTAATGAAGAATATTTTTTTAAGAATCCTGTATTCTTGGTATTATTTTCATTTTCACTAAGGGACATTAAAGCACTTCATAAGGGACCTTTATTCTTCTTAGATGCGTTACATTAAACTAATTTGTATATCATTATTTTGATTTTAATTCATTCAGTATTGTTTATAAATTTTAGTTTTCCTTTAAAGTTTTTGGTGAACGAAGCGTTTCTTTTGTATTCCCGGTCAGAGGCACTGCAGTGACATCAGTTGATGCCCTGAGCCACCGCTCCCGGTTTGCCCTCCTGGAACCGCTCGTTGATTGATTGATTGATTTTTTCGTGTTTCCGAGCGCGTCAACTGCTTCGGTCATTAGTCCCGTTAGCGTACTGCATGTTTTTTCTCGGGAGATGGCGGTGATCTTCCCCCGCTGGCTGGCGAGTCCGGCGCCCACCTACCGTCGGCTAGTGGGGTTTCCCCCTAACCAGGACTCTCCCACCAGCGGGGCACCGCCCCAGCCGGGACAAGCTCTAAGCTTCCGACCGGTCTCCCGGAATATGTGGTAGTGTAGTGCATGTTAGTTTAAGTGTGTGTGTAAGGGGAGAGGATAGGACGAGGAAGAGGCAGGACAGATCTCGCGCGGTCCGTGGCCCGTTTGGTAGGGTACTGCTCCGGCATTCGTTTGATGTTGGTCGGAGAAACCACGTAAAACTACCGATCAGAGCAGCCGGCCGCTAGAATTCTTCTCCAGACAGCGACTGAATTCGACCTAGCTGAAAATCCTGCCGCCGCCAGGACTCGAACCTAGGACCTCCCGGTCAGAGGCGCTGCAGTGGAACCGTTCGTCAGGTCGTGGGGCGTCGCCCACCATATTCGTGTCGGGAAGGCGGGGCTGCAGGCGGCGGCGCCGCGATGATGAATCGCTGCATCAGAGACTCTGCGCCCAACTGCGCCCGCCCCCTCGCGGCTGGCGCGCGCTTGCACCGCGTCGCCCAGGCGCCACCCCCCACCCCTCACTCTCTCCCACGCGGTCTTTGACGCGCGCTCACTACCCGTCACTCGGCACCTGCGCCCGTCGCCCAACTCCCCCTGTGCTCGCTACTCTTCCCGCCCACTCCCCATCCGACCCGCGTTGCAACCGATAGCGGTAGTTCAGTGCATCAACTGATGTCACTGCAGCGCTTTTGACCGGGAGGTCCTAGGTTCCCACTCCCCACGGCGGCGGCAGGATTTTCGACACTAGCTTTCCAGCTAGGTCGAATTCAGTCGCTGTCTGGAGGAGAATTCTGGCAGCCAGCTCCTCTGATCGGTAGTTTTCCGTGGTTTCTCTGATCAACACCAGGCGAATGCCGGAGCAGTACCCTAACAAACGGGCCACGGACCGCCCGCGATCTGTCCTTCCTCTTCCTTGTCCTCTCCTCTACCCTTACTCACACACTTACACTAACATGCACTACACAACCACATATTACGGGAGACCGGTCGGGAGCTTAGAGCTTGTCCCGGCTGGGGCGGTGCCCCATTGGTGGGAGAGTCCTCGTTAGGGGGAAACCCCACTAGCCGACGGTAGGTCGACGCCGGATCCCGCCATCCAGCGGGGGAAGATCACCGCCATCTCCCGAGAGAAAAAACATGCACTACACTAAGGGGACTAATGACCGAAGTAGTTGACGCGCCCAGAAATACGAAAAAATGAATCAATCAAACCCGCGTTGCAATTCTTCTCCCTTACTGTTCGTCTTCTGCCTGCCCACTCTGTATTATCCTACTACCATAAGGAAATGCTGTATCTCTCTTTAGTCTATGCTAGTACTGCTCTGCCCTATCGAGTGGTTTGTCGTTCTCTTTGATCGTTTCTCTCACAGATCTTTCCACTCCTTGCGAGTCTCTCTCGCTGGCCGTCCCTCTCCTCGGCGGCCCCTCACGCCGGCCCTTCTTAAGCCAGGCCGTACCTCTCCTCACCGTCCTTCCCGTCCTTCACTACTCACTTTTGAGTACTTCGCTGTGGATACCCCACATAGCTAGGTAGGTCCCGCCTCCACTGATGCTTGTCCCGCGCCGCTACCGTGACCTCGTCACCCGTGCAAGAGGCACGACACGCTCCAGCCTGGGCGTAAAGTTTTGTGCATCGCGCGAGGTTTCCAGAATAAAACCCACCGAGTGAGCTCGTCGGCTCGATTTTATACCTAGAGTGTAGCCGTCACGTGACCGTTCTTGGTGTAGGAGGGAGGCTCGCGTGTACTACGTGACCTTCCAGGTCAAGCTGGCGTGCACTAAATATAGCTGACTTGGTCACGTGTCAAGTCATATATCAAGCTGGCGTGGTCTAAATATATCCCAACGCCGTGGCGCCAAGGCTATTCAGCCCGCAGGTTTGCGGTACTACCGCTCCTCCTCCACGGCCGCCAACGTGACGCTACAACTGTCTCTCTCCTCGAACGTCCATCTCCTCACCCAACTCTCTCCCCGATCGGCCTTCTCTCTGGCCGCCCTCCTCTTAGATTCTTCCTCTCCTTGACGACCGTTTTGCCTGAGCGTTCCTCTCCCTGACCCTGACTCGCTGACCATCTTCCTCCCTGTCTGTTTCTCAATCTAGTCATTTCTTTCTTATTCCCTCTCTGTGCTGGATTCACATCTCTCTCAGCACGTCCGTCACTATTCCTCTCTTGCCACTGGGTCAATCTACTCGTTAATGCTTCCTTTTCCAAAACCATTTTTCCAGACACATCTTATCCTAACCAACCACTTTTCCATTTTGCTTTGGCTAACCACCTCTGAAATTTCTCTCGTATCAAACAACGAATCACTATTACCGCCATCATGTTTCATCTACTACTCCTCTCTTCCACACTCTCTCTTCCACACTCTCTCTTCCACACTCTCTTTTCCACACTCTCTCTTCCACACTCTCTCTTCCACACTCTCTCTTCCACACTCTCTCTTCCACACTCTCTCTTCCACACTCTCTCTTCCACGCTCACACTCACGCTCACGCTCACGCTCACGCTCACGCTCACGCTCACGCTCACACTCACACTCACACTCACACTCTCTCTCTCTCAACGTCACTCGTCAACACGCGTCGCTTCTGTTTCCCCCTCCATGAACTCTCCAACTCTTGCCCCACCCCTTTTCTCCCATTTCAGTTTGGCCTAACATGCGATCCCTCGTAACACCGAGTTGGTTGCGCTTAAGCGCGCGCATTTCATTTAACCTCATCCATCCACCTTCGCGTGCCTTGTCCTAACAGCTCAGACAGCGGCTTCCAAATCGTTTCCAATTTGTTGGGGATGTAATGTGAATGTAATCTACAATCACAAACTATGATACACACACACAAACATACACACACACACAAACACGGGGTCCAAGGGGATGTGATGCGATTACAAGACTCGCTGAAGAGAGTCTCCTAGCCTCTCCATCCCAACTCCGCTCTCACCTTCAAGAGGTGGACCCTGTCGAGTCGAGTAACCCGTGCCAAGGTTGTGGTAACCAATTCCTTCGGCGGTACGGGTCGACCAACAGACGAGAGAAGGGGGTTCTGACAAGTCTCCTGTCGGAATGGCATGTAACCGCCGTACTGGAGCGCCCCGAAAGTATATCGGGATACGGTCTGGTTGGTTACAACCCTGGCTCAGGGTAAAGGGTGAAGCCGGGGGAGCCTGTAACCCCTAAGCGACGTGTCCCAAGGTGGCGTACAGGGGAGGAATCTCTAGATATAGAGGGCAAGAGGCAATTAAAATACCTCTCACGGACCAACAGGCGGGGAAGGACACCCCAGTCAAAAAACCAATATGGAAGGTCTTTGGGGATCTCAGTTTACAGTGCAGGGGCCCGGATCCCCAGTACCAGCGTCTGTTGGGAGTGAGCAAGCGGGCTCCCAGGCGTCGTCAACCAGCGACCGCAGTACTTCAGCAGTGGACCACTGGGCTGCTGTAGTACCCTTTGCTACTAGTGATGATCTTGCAAAACAACAGGCATTGTGTAGCCTTGAGAAGAAAATAACCGAGCTTCTCAATTTTGTTAAGCCTCGCCATAATGTTCATGGTGAGATCAAGAAACTGGCGTATTCGATCCAGACGCACTTTAATGAGGTGGTAGCACTGCAAAAAGGAGGTTCACCCAGACCAGATCCTCAGTGCAACAAACTTACTGGGAAAGAAGAATGCACTCAGACGTCCCCTGAGAAGGTGGCTGCGGGAGTACTCGTAACGAGAAGCGATCCTTCGCGAAACCGGAACTCCCAGGTGCCGAAGGTAAGGAAGGAGACTGCGAAAAACGCAGATAAAATCCGGGCAGAAATACCTTCTCCGGAAATACCGCGAGAACAGCCCGAAGTGGCACGAGAAGAGCCCGAGTGGCAAGTGGTCACTCGTAAGAGAACGCGTAAGCGTTCTAAAACGCGGAAAAGGCCACCCAGACCAGATGCCCTGATGATTAAGAAGAAGGACGACGCGCTGACGTACGCGGACATCCTTAAAAAAATGAAAACTGATCCTGAGCTTAAGGATCTGGGCGAGAATGTCACGCACATCCGGAAGACAGCTGGCGGCGATCTTCTTCTGCAACTGAAGCGGTCTGCCGGAGGGCAAACAACAGATTTTCAGTCCTCTGTACAGAAGGTGTTTGGATCGGACGCTGATGTGAGGGCTCTCACTCACACCGTGACTATTCAGGTGAAGGACCTGGATGAGGTCACAACTAAAGAGGAAGTGCATAAGGCTCTGGTGGACAAACTTCCCGAAGCCAGTGGTCTCCCAGCTACTGCGGTCAAATCCCTAAGACCATCCTATGGTGGAACACAGGTAGCAATAGTCAGCGTTCCTGTTGCGGTGGCTAACAAGTTGTTGGCCATTGGTAAAATAAGAATATGATGGGTGTACTGCACTCTGCGTGAGAAGAAGGTCCCCCTGAGGTGTTACAGATGTTTGGATTTTGGACACCTCAGAAAAGCATGTAAAAACTCACATGACCGGTCCAACTTGTGCATGAATTGTGGTGGTGATGATCACCTTGCTAAGTCATGCACAAATGACGCAAAGTGCTTGCTTTGTGAAGAAAAGGGAACCAAGGCAGACATGCTACTGGGTGCAGCAGGTGTCCATCGTACCAAAAAGCGCAGAAAGCAATAACGGATAGAAAATGAGAATTATACAACTCAATCTCAACCATTGCGCAGTCGCCCAGGATATCCTGGCACAGTCGGTTAGCGAATGGGAGGCTGATTTAGCAATAGTATGCGAGCAGTATACTAACCGTGAAGATACAGCGTGGGTATCTGACCTCCACAACCAGGCGGCAATCTGGGCGTGTGGAAAACACAAGTTATGACCAGACCCGGAGCTGGATTTGTCTGGGTAAAAATCAACGGCGTTTACATCTACAGCTGTTATGCCTCACCAAACGCGACAATGGACGAGTTTGAGCACTTCCTTGACCGCTTAGTGTACGACGCAAGAGGACGAAGCCCCTTGGTGATAGCTGGAGATTTCAACGCCTGGGCGGTTGAGTGGGGTAGTTCGTCCACTAATGAGCGAGGTCGAGCAGTTCTGGCATCCCTCTCCCTTCTGAATGTAGAACTCGCCAACACGGGAGACATACACACCTTCCGCAGAGGGGGCGTGGGATCTGTTGTGGATCTGACGTTCATGTCAGATAATCTTTTGAGAATGGGAGTGTCCTGGAGAGTTAGTGAACACTATACCCATAGTGACCACCAGGCACTTTTGTACGAGGTGCAAAATCAGCGGCGGGATAATTTTGCGCCGAAATATCAGCCAGCTGGGTGGAAAGTAAAAACGTTCGACGAAGAACTTTTCCGACAATGTTTGGAGACGATAGTGCCAACAGGTACCGCAGATGACAAAGCTGGGCAGGTGATGAAATGGGTAATCAAAGCCTGTGATGCGGCTATGTCTAGACGGGGAGCAATCTCTCGACGTTCACCAGTTTACTGGTGGAATGAGGAAATCGCCCAATTACGACGGAGGTGCCTTCGAGCCAGAAGACAGTACCAGAGAGCTCGTGGCAGAGACAACTTTCCTCAATTGCAAGAGCAATACAAACTCGCTCGAAGCCAGTTGAAAATAGAAATCCGCAAGAGCAAACGCTTATGCGCCAAAAGCCTGTGTGACGAGGTGGAAAAGGATCCATGGGGTAGGCCATAAAAGACGGTCATGTGTAGGTTAAGACAGCGACACCTACGTTCTCCAACTTGCCCCAAAATGCTGCTCAGAATTGTGACAGCCCTATTCCCTAACCACCCCGGTGTCTCAGATAATATAGCGTTATCTGAGCTAGAAATAATTCCTCCAGTCACGCAAGAAGAAATTCTGCACACAATCAGCAGAATCGGCAACACAAAGGCTCCCGGACCGGATAACATTCCCAATATTGCCTTCAAGACTGCGGTACTTGCTCACACCGACATCTTTGTGAATCTTTATTATTCTTGCTTGAGGGAAGGGGTGTATCCAGAAAGATGGAAAAAACAGCGCTTGGTGCTCCTCCCTAAGGGGAATAAATCACCCGAAGATCCATCATCATACCGGCCATTGTGTATGCTGGACACAGCTGGCAAGGTTCTGGAGAGAATTATTAGTACCAGACTGGAGAAAGCTGTGGAGGAGAGAGGAGGCCTTTCGGAAAATCAGTATGGTTTCCGCAGAGCCCGCTCGACTGTTGACGCAGTCCAGCTTGTCATTAACACCGCCCGACAAGCAATTGGAGGAAGTAGATGGAAGAGAGGCCCAAAACAGTACTGTGCTGTCGTTACGTTGGATATTAAAAATGCATTCAACTCGGCCAGGTGGAGTAATATTCACCAAGCTCTCCGCAGATTTAATGTGCCAACGTACTTGAGGAAGATTGTGGCCGAGTATCTGAGTAATAGAACCCTCATTTACAATACAAGTAATGGGCCGAAGGTACATAATATCACGGCTGGTGTCCCGCAAGGGTCGGTATTGGGTCCACCATTATGGAATGTGATGTACGACGAGGTTCTTCGGCTTCCCCTCCCAGAAGGCACCAGTATTATTGGTTTCGCGGACGACATTGCTATCGTCGCCGTTGCGAAGTACATTGAGGAAATTGTGTATATTTGCAACGAAGCGATCGCTATTGTTAGTCAGTGGTTGAAGTCCTCAGGGCTGCAGTTAGCTGAGCACAAGACTGAGGTTCTCCTAGTCTCTAGCAGGAAAAAGAGAGAAACCATCACTCTCAAAGTCGGAGACCACCGTATTGAATCACAGCCGTCGATCAAATATCTTGGTCTCATGATTGACGCCCGTCTGACATTTGCTGACCACCTGAAGTACGCCAGCAATAAAGCTGCGGTAATAAATGCAGCACTGTCGAGACTAATGCCCAACATAGGGCCCTGTCAGGAGAAACGGAAGCTTCTGGCCTTGGTTGTGAGGTCCGTCTTGCTCTATGGAGCCCCAGTATGGGCCAACTCCACGATGATAAATAGCTACATCCGAGGGATGACGTCAGTGTACAGGTTATCAGCATTGCGGGTAGCTTGTGCATTCCGCACTGTGTCAAACGATGCAGTGTGCGTCATCGCAGGGATGCCTCCTGTCGATATCTTGGCGCAGGAGAGACGGAGGCGATATCACAAAGAAGAGGAGAACCCAGACTGCTCAACAACACTGCTCGAATGGCAGGATCGATGGGACAAGTCCATTAAAGGAAGATGGACGTACCGCATGATTCCCTTCATTGCACCGTGGATCAACCGTAAACACGGCGAAGTAAATTTCTTCTTGACCCAGCTGTTGTCTGGACATGGATGTTTTCTGGCATATCTCCACAGGTTCAAGCTGGAGGATACCCCATTCTGTCCACTATGTGAACCTGCTGTCGAAGACGCCGAGCATGTGTTCTTCCAGTGCCCGCGATACCATGTGCAGCGACGGCACGTTATGAGTATACTCGGGATCGACCCTCTGACACCCGAAGCAATGGTTGGGTGCATGCTCGCTTCAGAAACCAACTGGGATGCGGTGAGCGCATATGCGCAGACCATAATAGCTGAGCTGAGGAGAATAGAAAGGGAAGAAGGGAAGTCGACTGATCCTCGTTTGATCCTTCCTACGTTTTGGCGAAGAGAAGTGGCTGGTGACTAGGCCACTCTAATCCACTCCCCGTGATGTAATGCCTAACGGCGGTTCCGCGGGGAGGATGGAGGAGAAGGGAGGTTGGTTTTAGTGGGTAAAAATCTCACACTATCATGTGGTACAGGCCGCATGGTGTCTTTTGAAGATTTCCACCTACCCTCGTAAACACACACACACACACACACACACACACACACACACACTGAGGTGAGACCGATGGATACCATGGGCAAATATGTAAAGGCACAGACCCGAGATAAGTTCATGGTGTGTGAAGGTGCATTATACCACGTCCATGAGGTGCGGTAGGTACCGCGAGAAATCCTGGTAGCCTTTTAGAAGCTGAAGAGAATAGGAAATCAGCTATTGCTAGAAACTGTATGTTATTCTGTAGCACCACTAGTTTTTGTTCTGAAATAGATGCTGCCCTCTGTGCGTGCCGCTGCGTCCGGGGTTCGGCGCCCGGCACGTCCCGGCCCACCGCTAGTCAGCCGCTGTCAAAGGCAGACGCGGTGAGTCTCGCAAATTACTCCACAGAGGGAGTGACAAACAAAACGTGAACGCGGCACGGTGTTTCCAGGCGCCGTGCACACGGAACGACGACGGCTGTGGCTACGCGATTTTCGCAGCGCGGTTCAGGCTAATTGAAAGCACTCAGTATTACAACTGCGGACACGACTATGCAATGATCTTACGGATCCCTACACAAGGAACAAAAACAAAGCCAGCAGAACGTATTGTGGAAAGGAAAATGTAGTGAAAAATATTCAGTGAAGAGAGGGCAGACAAAACGGAACTGATATTTTTAGATCTCTTGAATGTGTTTCTGCGTCTGTTCTAGTTGGACGGTTCCCGTGCCATAAGAGCAAGTATGGCCAAAATGAAACATGAATGGAGAGACATTATTTACATAAATCTACGTTATTTTCGCATTTAAACTGAATTTGTGCTATTCGTATATTTAGGATGTGTACATACGTTGTTTCACTAATTTATCGTAATAAAACACTACATTCGGAAAACGTTTTCATAATTTAGGTAATATACTCTCATTTGAATAAAATATATTCTAAACGTGCAGCCATTGGATAATGCACGTTCCAATTCGTATGGTTATGGATTCTCTTAATAAAGTGACCCTATAATTGGATAAAATTCTAACGACTAGATTCACATTGCAACCTTAACCTGGAAGAAGTCGCGTATTACCAAAGAACGTTAAGGGTCGCCTTGGAGAAATCGGGCCCCAGAGAAATGTTCGTTGCATGAAGTGTTATAACAACATAAATTAATATAATTCAGTATTTATATGATTGTTTCATCCTGATCTTCACTTAACAAGTTCTTTTTTATTTACAGTTATTCATATCAATTTGTAAAATGTATCAATGACTTTTTAGTGCGTAAACTCATTATTTTTTCCCTTAATGCAAATGGTATTGTTGCATGATAAATGTTAATTTCAGAATATATGTGTAAACTTCAGCAATCCATATTTACACAACTTTTATAAACAATTAACGTGATTTGCGCAAATAATTGGTTTAAATCGCCTAAGACGCATCGTTTACGAGTTATGCGCGATTAAAATGTGTGTTGCAATAATCAGTTTTGTATGTCATAATCTACAAACGTTTATTTTTTCGCCTCAAATCTGTTGGATGTAGGACTGGGCTGTGGGGTTTACAGGACGCTAATAGGTTTTTGTGCCAATGGTTTCTTATGAAATACCCAAACTGTCATCTTTCCTCAGCGTATGATATGCTATTCAAAGTATTATAAAGCTTTAAAGGAATTATAATTTGTTATTAAATTTCAAGATCAAAAAATTACAGAATGCTCCAACAATGTATACGAATATAAAATAAACAATAAATTACAGAACTTTTGCCGTTATTTTCAAAGTACGTGTAAAGTCATAAGTTATCTTAAAAGGGGAAAAGGGCAAAATAGTTTTTATTTTTTAACTACAGACCAGCAGTCGTCAAATTTGAACAACTTCACAAGAAATAATGTTCTGAGAGAACGTTTTGAGATTGTTTCGTGCATGTTTCCGTGTTATAACACAGTAAATTATTTTTGTTAATTTTCCTGTAATTTTTTTTTTTCGAATTTGACGCGAAGAAAAAATTAAAAATCTTTTTAGATATTACGAAGTTTTTACTTATTTTTCATATCGTTTCATTACAAAAGTTAATGTTAAGGTGATAAAAAACAAAAAACACTGTTTTTTGACTTGCGATGAATCGATGGTTGCTTTCTTTGCTAAGGATGTAAAAACCCGTTGCTAAGGATGTTAAATTTTTTAACATAAGGTAGGTACACAAGTGCACTTAGCAGACCGATAAAAAGGTAAATTTTATTAATGTTACAACATAACTTTCAAACCATTATTAAATACATTTTATTATGTATTTAATACGCCATTGATTACGGATATCAATCAGAAAACAATTAATCTATGTGCCGAAGGTCTTTAATCTTGAACGTGATCTAAACAGTGAATTCATTAAGTAAAAAGCAATATATCGTAAAACGACAGCCACATTAAACTTAACACTTGTAAGAAATTTATTTTTCCCTCATAATAGGTGATCTTGTGTATTTGATGCGCTTTGAACGCGTGTATTTTGTCTTCTTCACATAGTTTGCGAGTGGGGCAAAGACCGATCTCTGTAATTCCCAAACTGCAACCACAAAGTCGTCTGCTAAGAAGATCAGGGGACGACCTCTGACATTAGACTAGAGAACATGGATAAGCCCTTCGCAAGTTCAGGCGTAATGAGTGTTTTCATCTAATTCCTTGTGGAAATCCATTAGTTTTATAATTAAACGTTATTCCTATGTTAGTTCTTAATTATAAGTTATAAGATTTATTTAATATGTAATTAAAAAAGTATTAAAGCTATAATTAGACAAAATCTAAAGTAATGGATTAAAAATTCGGATAAAACTATCCTTTTAATTTTGGTGAATTCTTCAATTATGTATAGTGGCCTTGAGGTGGTCTCATTTGAAATTAAATTCAATTTTTGTATTTAACAGTTTAATTATTTTGAAAGTTTCATTTCTTCAATACAGATAAGTGGCATGAAAAATATAATACCTTTCTTTGTAAGTGTTTCCAACATTCTTGCAAATGTCAAATTTATAGAAATTATCATTCATAGTTGGTTTGTTAAATTTATTAAACCTTATCACGTCTTTCACAGTCGTTTCGTCTTAAACACTCACTGCCAGTGATATTTGTAGAGACAGAATACATATCATTTTTGAACAACAAGACAGTCGCAGATGTATGTGCTTATGTCTCAAGCCCTTATCTAAGAACTCTTTGAAATAGTTGTCGGCCCCTTTACAAGTTCAATTTTGAGTCCGCCGCTGTCGAAATTGGGTATTACAAATGCATTTAATAGGGTCGACATCCATTGCACTCTCCATCGTATCAGCAACTAATCTGCATTCTTACTTTATCCACCCCCGCCAGACGACGGGTGAGTTGACCGAGCTCGCTTACTACAGTACCGGCAGCGTGTAAGAGACTCTGAGAGTTCTCTCGCCACGTGCTATGGTACGTCATGTGACCTTTTCTGAAGCAATCAGCTTGCGAGGATTTGTTTACTTTCTTTCGGTCAGGGTACAGAGTTGCCGTTCATCTTGGTCGCACGAAGTCCCTCGAGAAGAGGATCGCGGCAGTATCTGTGCGAATGAAATGTGTTTTTGCCGAAGCATGCCAGGCCAGCTGGTGGGTGGCTTCCGAGCGCCGAGTGCATTGGTCCAAAGCTGAGAGTTTCGTGAGGGCTACGCCCCATACATCGCGCAAACGTGTAGTGTTAACGAGGATCGTGAATTTTTGTATGTTTTCACGAATATTTTGAGGCAGAAAAGATGAACGGCGGAATATTATTACCTCTCGATAATGTTGGGCGTAGAGTTGCGGCTGCACTACCAATAGGTCCAATAGAGAACGAAGCCACTCGGAGCTGACGCATCAAGTTTTCCATACGGTTTAGGAGGCGATTAGGATCGGTTGTGGCAAAGGTTATGTGCATGATATCTAGACGCATCTCGGTAAATATTAATGTTTTGAGATTCCATTTACCTCTCATGTAGGTGGTACCATGTGCATAGCAATGCGTAGCAACAGCGCATCGAACTGCCAGAGTCGCTTACACGCTGCCGGTACTGTAGATGCGTGCAAAACTCATAATATTTTCGATCGTACTCGCGGGTTAAAAGGAACGCTTGAGGAGTAAACGATGTCGGGAGATGCGATGACGCCTCCAGCGTTCGTTATCCATCGTTGCTTTCTCGAGCGCCGACGCAGACGGTGCATCCTGATAACAGCTCTACTACCGTTCATCCCGATACGGTGCATCCCGATAACAGCTCTCTACGTTCATTCTCTTTGATGAGCGTAAGTAGCTCGGACACAACGGTCGCGGCCTGCCACTTTCCTCACCGCGAACGATCGGAATTGTATTTTTAACACGTCGTGCGCGAAATGCGGTTTCTCGTGCTTCTTTTATGTGTGCGAAACATCGAGAAGCGTGTGCGAAAGATCTGGACGATTCGCAATTGTCTTTCGTCTTGACGACGTCTTTGTTTATTATATACAAACAATAGTGTTGCGACATTGACTGGAATCCATTTACTTTTATATAAGTAAGGCATTTCTAGTAATTTGATATTTAATTTATTTTGCTTTGCTTGCCGCATTGTGTTTCGCTCACGGCGGCGTGTAAAAAATAGTACACGCAACATGGGCGCGAGGTTGATTGCCGCACTCGTCTCTTTGAGCAAATGCTGAGATGGCTCCTAGTTTTGCTTCTGGGCATAAATGTAACTTCATTATCTGTGCACGTCTTCTAGAATTCACGGGGAAATATAGTTATTCAAATTATCGTTTCCATGTTGTTGCGGCAGAAAGTGAGAAATTACTTGACGAGGGATAAGAGCCCAAATTTATTGCTGATTTACCCTTGAAAATATATTTTATTACATCGAAGCGAATACTTCTGTTAAAAATCCTTGCAAAAAACGCTCATTTTTTTCTGTATTCAAAATTCAAGCAGTATATGGCTTAGGGTAGGGATCACAGAATTTTGAAAACGGAATTCAGTTCTCCCCATAGCATGCCACTCACAGTTTTTAACTGTTTTTGACGTAAAATAAATAAATAAATAAATTTGACGTCCTCCCTATGCTCCGAGGACAAACTTGACTCGTGCGTGAATCACCTGTTTCGCGTAAGATGACCACTTGATGTTCAAAATGAGATGAGACATACCTATTCCTTTTATTCACTCTTCGTTCATTCGGATCAGATAATTTTTCTCTGATGGAAAAGTGTCACATCCGAAATAACGAATATTGTTGGTTTGCTTTATTCGAACAGTATTCCGACTGTTCAAACTACGTATAGAATTTTGATTTTTACTTTAACGCTACCGCTAACGCAGTAGAAAGTAATGGAATGCTGCGGGAGAAAACGGCGAAATTTTGGCACAAAAACTTATTGCCAGACTCTGGTACTGAAAAAGTGGATAGATCTATTTGCTAAATTTAGACAAAATTCCTCAAACACGTAGTGTAATCAGAATCCATGTTTTGTAGGTCCTGTGATACCGAAAAATCGAATGATGGCAAAACGTCTGTTCGTCCGTGTGCCCGTTCGTCTGTGAACTACTTTAACGGTCAAAGCGTTCAGCCGATATTCTCCAAAATTGATATTCCTCAATTGATCTGGCTGATTTCGCGACCCTATGAATTTTGCCCGATATTGTAATTTTGGAGGTTACTTTACATGAAGCCCCTAGAATATTTTAGAAATTTTCAAAAAGTGTCTGAAACGTTTTGATTATTTTTTGTTGGATAGAGTGAAGGATGTTAAAGAGAAATGTGTAGGTCTTACGTTCGTTAAAACCCTCTTTTTCGAAAATTGTAAATGTTCAAAATTTTTTCGCCATATTACTACAACTAAAATAGAATTTTTCTGAATGAAATATGTTCCTTACAGATACGTTTTGAAATATGGTCATGTACAAGTTATTGAAAATTTGAGAACTTTTGACTTGAATGTACGGGGGAGAAAGTACATTCTGTTTTAGCACCTCTACTTTCCTCTTTAAAACTAATTAGACTATACCTATTTTTAGCCCACTCCCTTGAGTTTGAAATTACTGCGACAAAAACTGTTGTTCATTTGGGAACTACTGCCTCTCCATCGATTTTAAAGAAGTTTTGCTAATCTGATATAATAGTTCTACACCCCTTAATAAAATATTTCTTGAAGAAAGGAACTATAGGACAACGAGCAACTGAGTGTCTTAGGCAACTTACACAATGTATTACATTATTTTCTCTTGAAAATATTTTCAAAAAACGTAATATGTCAAATATTTATATTTACAAATAACTGCAGGAAGGGGTATGCTGTTTATCTTAAGTTCCATTGTGTTGAGAGTTGAGAAACAGTTTATCAAAATTTCTTAGTGAAGAAGTTACTACTTACTTAAGTCAGTTAAAACCGATACTTCATTAATAATATCTAATACAAAGCGTGCCAAGTACGTGTGTCAATTAAAAACTTACAGACGACTGAGCGCTTTGATATTAAAGCCATTAGTGTCATTTAGTATATAATAAAATTTTGTTCGCAATAACATTGCATAGGAGAGAAGCCAGTAGAGGTCAGTCTGAAAAGAAAATCAGAGTTAAAATCAGACCACCCCAAACGGGAATACAAACTACGAGTCAAAGAGCAAAAAGATAAAATCCCCCTTCCTTTGCCAACGAAACGCAAGCGAAAGTCAAGCGGATGCGCTGCCCGAGGCAACAGGAGATCGGGGTCCCCTCGACAGGTGGGCGAAAAAACACGCCAACCAGCGTCATTGATCTCTCAGCACAGACGGCGACGCGGTGGAAGAAGAGGAAAAGAATAACACGACGCGAAACCGGAGACGAGTTTTAGAATAAGTAGACGCATTCATGAATGCGAATGTTCTAGACGTCAAATGAAACTGGTTTGAATCGGAGACGTCAGCAGTGGCATGGTGCAGTGGACAACTGTCTGGGCGAAGCGACTGGAAGGAGCAACATCATAAGAAAAGTTAGGTTTGATGAGGACAAGTCGACACAGAAGGTAAGAGAGTATTTAGTCGACAACGTGGACGATGTGATACGACGATGAGGAAAACAGCATGCGAATATTGAATTTGAATGCAAAATAACTATCTCACCAGAAAGCCAGTTGTTACCAAACGTGTATTTCGCAAGGAGCACACCGGGAGCGGTAGCTCAGTGCATCAACTGATGCCACTGCAGCGCCTCTGACCGGGAGGTCTTAGGTTCGAGTCCTGACGGCGGCAAGATTTTCGACACTAGCTTTTCTGCTAGGTCGAATTCAGTCGCTGTCTGGAGGAGAATTCTAGCGGCCGGCTGCTCTGATCTGTGGTTTTCTGTGGTTTCTCGGATCAACACCAGGCGAATGCCGGAGCAGTACCCTAACAAACGGGCCACAGACCGCACGCGATCTTTCCTTCCTCTTCCTTGTCCTATCCTCTCCCTTTACACCCAGACTTACACTAACATGCACTACACTACCACATATTCCGGGAGATCAGTCGGGGGCGGCGCCCCCGGCTGGGGCGGTGCCCCGCTGGTGGGAGAGTCCTGGTTAGGGAAAACCCCACTAGCCGACGGTAGGTCGGCGCCAGATCTCGCCATCCAGCGGGGGAAGATCACCGCCAACTCCCGCGAAAAAAACATGCACCATACAAACGGGACTAATGACCAAAGCAGTTGTCGCGCCCGGAAATACGAAAAAATCAATCAATCAATCGCAAGGAGCACTGAGTTAGTGACTCCTTAATGAAGTAATTTCTTAGACGGCGATTATTCTGTGTCAGTGAAGGATGGGCCACACGATCGGTGGGGATGTGAGTAGAAACGGAAAGGGGAAGACAAAATCGTGTTCCGTTGTTGATGTTACAGCGGTATCTGCTTGAAATTTATCGAAGGAAACAATCGATCAGGGAAGCGACCTGCAGAATTGTCATCCAGACAGCTGCCGGATTCAACCGACACATCGATACGACACGTCAATAAAGCACGTCTTCTCCAAACTCTACACGAGAATCTTGATCTACGTAGCTTCAGGTGCGTACTTGTTGATACATTCGGTAACGCAGGTTGTACTTAATTCTGTGTAGCTAAATAAAGAAGGTTCAACGCAGAATATTTTGCCATTGCTAGTCTTTATTCAAAAATTCACTCGCTTTCTATCCCTTCGTAGGGGAAACATTTTCGTTGTAAATAGTTACAGAGACTCCATTATGCATTTATACGCAGGAGACTTGAGCAGTGTATGTTTACGTAGCACTGCATTTTCTCCTGAAAATCCGATAAATTTTAAAGAAGCAAATTTTCATAAAGTAGTCATAATTATAAAATATTATTCTAGAAACTCGTATGAAGCAATCCGGCGCGTATTATTTTGGTTCTCGTCCATTAGGTCTCACTTCATTAAGAGACGTTACACGTTAAAGAATTTTCTTTTCGTTTGTATCGCGTGGCTGTGAAAAATAAATAAAACACGTTTCATGCGCCCATTGCTTCCAAACAAAATGTTGTGGTGTCTGAAGTGGTTTGATGAATTCTCTCTTTCAACTCAAGATCAAGAGATGAAATTCTGTTAGCGACTTTTGATGTCCGAGTTGATTAAAATATCAAGCTTGATGAAAGAGGAGTTCTTCGAGAAGTTCACATAAAAAATAAAGAAAGAAAGTAATCTTACACTGAAAGAAAGGGCTCCTCGGTGCGCGGGTTCGATCCCGGCCGAGGAACCCGGATTTTCGAAGGGCGGAAAATCCACAGTAGCCATGTCACTCTTGTGGCATGTAAAAGAACCCTGGCAGGATGCCCGGCAAAATTAAATCCCTCCGACAACATCCCGCCCTAACGAGATCCCACTTTCTCCCAACCAGACAGTTCGGATATAGTTAACTGAGCCCGACATCTGGCGGAGAAAGTGAGAGTCAAATCCCAGGCGCAGACGGGACTGCCCACGGGGTGCGCCTGCTTAGATAAAAGTCCCCAGACCCGCGTCGGGGGTAGGCTTCGAAGGAAGCCTGGGTCGAAACTCGGGTGCGGAACACTGCCTACGGGCAGTCTCCCCGCAAAAACAACCCGTACGAAATAAATAAACTGAAAGAAAATATCACTAGATATTTTTCTTAGGTTGCGTGGATGAGCTTGTTCTGAAAGAATTATTAAAAAATTTAGTGATATTTAATATTAGATCACGAAACAAAACAATGTAGTCGCATCATTAGTTTGATTACACTTTCAATATTGTCAACCGGCCGATTACCAATCTGCTAACTTGTTGCAAGTTGCAATCGCATATTCAAATGATATAGTTAATGCTATCGCTTGACTCACGAGGAGCATATCTTTTACATACCTCTCGATACTATCACCCTCCCGCGCGCCACCACGCCACCACCGCTGCGATGACAATGGACCCGTCATCACCACATTATCAATACTCTATGACTCCCCCTTCGGCTTGGCGACCTAGGCCCCATCACCACAACCTCTTTACCAAACCTCGTCACCCCCAGTAGGGCTCGGTCACCAAGACCTCGTGACCATCGCCCCGTCACCACACTCCCGTCAACACCACCCCGCCGCCACCACCACTCTATAACCCCCCGTTAATGATCGGTCACCAAGACCCCGTCACCCCCGTCACAACCGCTATGATTCAGCCACCATGGTCCCGCAACCCCCGTCATCATTTCCCCATCATCCCCAACCCGTCACCACCAGACCCCCGTCACCTCCGCCATGACTCGGCCTCCATGGCCCCGTCACTCTCCTCACCACCACCCCGTTAATGATCGATCACCATGACCTCGTCACCCCCGACACCACCGCTGTGCCTCGGCCAATATGACCCCGTCACTCCCGTCACCACCGGTATGGCTAGGCCACCATGGCCCCGTCACCACCATCACGTTACTTCCACTTCGTTCCCACCGCCCTGTTCCCCCAGTCACGAGACCTCGTCTCGCCACCCCGGCGCCCTAGCACTCTCTCCTCTCGCCCCTGGTTCCCCGGCCCCGGGATCTGCGGCGGCCGCATCCATTTTGGATGTCCTCCTCGCGCTGTCTGCCCAAACGCGGGAAGCACATTAACCTGCCAGAGCGCACCAGACAGCTTCGTTCCTTATTGATTGTCGACCGCCACGACTCCGCCTGCAGCAGTGGGACGAGGCGCTACAGGCACTTTCATTCGAAATAATTAAAAGCTGTAAATGACAGTTAATACATCTCTGCGGTAAAGGCATGCCACTTTTTACGAAATAAAATGAAACGAGAATTACATTGAAGAGAAAATAAACAGAAAACGACTTGAACTTGTAGAGAAAGATCTGAATAGAGAAATACATGAATAAACATTCTAATCTAAACATGTTTGTAAAATCAAAGAATAAATAATGTAAAACAATCAGAAATTAAAACAAAGGAAAAGAGAAAATCAAAGAGATAGAGTGAGGAAGGGCGATGGTTTTAACAATCGTAATACAACGATAAATGCAACATTTATTTTTAACTGATTGATTTAGATTATAACTGATTTTGTGTGATAAAAATACTTGATATTGAATTTTCTCGAAACAAATGTGTTTTCAGTATTAGTTTTATGTTACTTTTGAGGAACCTATTCGGCTTTTTGAGCTCGAACCTAAAATATACTACAAATTCATCACTAGTAACTTTTCTAGCGAGATTAGTATTTATCCCGATATTTGACAAGATTCATAACAAAAACAAAACTTGTTTACTTTTTGAAAAAAATGCCAATAATGGAAGAGCTGTTTCGCGGAAAGTCTTGAAAATACGGAGTTCGACTTGGGCTTCTTTTGTTAAAAATGTAATGTATATTACAATCTGAGCGCTACATTGAGAAGCTATTGAGCAAAATACACAAGTGCAAATTCTTCGCGGTTTTTTAGTATTGCAAAACTCATTCAGGTCTTGAACGATGCAAACTCTATTTCTTACTATTGAGATAGGTTCTTACAACATATTAAAACTTAGAACTACATCACCTTTCATATGTTAAGCACTTTTTAATATATAAATTGACTTGTTAATATGTCAAGCAACGCAGAAGCAAATATTTGAGACTATGAAAATGTGCAAGTTTACTATCCTGATACGGATGTTCACTGTACCACATCATATTTAAATGATTTAATTTATTTAGATAAAGAACATGAATACTAAATGTGACGTATGAGGGAGAAGTACCACCTGCACACATTTTCTTAAGCACCAGAATATCTTGCCAACAGTTTAACTACAAGTAGTTGAATGATGAATAAAAGTTTCAGAAAAGGGAGATTAGCAACATTTGAAAACTATAAATTTTTCCTCCCAATTTATAGAAAACGTATTTGCATAGATAAACGAATTGCAGATTTCAATTTGTTTGTATTGCTAACAAAATAAGTCCCTGGCACTAACTAATTAAACATCCCACGGCGCTAGTCCTACCATTACTAGCAAAAGATGAGCTCAATAAAACATACGCATAGTGAATGCACATTTACGCCCAGAAGTAAAATAGAGGGCATCTCAGCATTCGCTCAAATGGATCAGAAAATGTCTACAAAAACCTGATCGAAACGGGAATCACTGATCCGGAAGCTGCAGTTTACGATTAAGCTGAAGCTTAGAAAAAAAGAAACCTGGCTAAATGCCCGGCAAAACTGAAACGTCCGACCACACCCGTATTTAATTACAAGCAAAATGAGCAATTGCTCATCAGTTTCCGTGTATTGGAGGTCCGGAAAAAATATAAAATATTCCAAAAAATTCATAAAATATGTTCGAGTATCTAAACTAGTTGTTAAGCAAAGAGTTCACCGTAATAAAATTTATTCTACTAAAATTAATGTCCTTTTATTAAATCTAGTATTTTTCTGAAGGGGAGGGCAACACGTCTTTTTGAACACAAATCTGACCCATGCTCCGAAAATTCTCGTTCCAATCTGCTGTCATATTTGATCATATCGAATATGCTATTCGATATGATCAAATATGACAGAGATAATTGTTGTCTCGGCACCTGGTGAAGAAGAGTAATAACAAAGAGTTATAAGTGTTGCATGAATGAATAACAAGAGCGAATAATGCTCACTCACACTTTTCTAAGGTATTTGTGAAGAGATAAGGTTTCATCTCCGCGATCATTTTTCGAACGACTCCTTACTACAAACTTGGGAGAAGATTTTAGAGCAAAAGGGACCTTCACATACTCTATTCATAATTGCAACACACACTAATATGACAGGGCACCTTTCGACACCAGTTGTAAACAGACATAATTGCTAAAATTGAACTCCACAGTAAATTATAACAGGGTGACGTAATGCTTACCATCATGAATCATTCATTCGAGTTAACCGTTAGAATTGACATAATTCAAGAATTGTGCTCAACAAGACACATCTTCAATATGTTTAACCCTTATGAACAGACACATTATTGTTCGAACTTTGTCATTGCTATGGCATTACCGTCAAGACATGCCGTGAACAGAATTTCAGTGAATTGTTCAAGTGTTTGTTCAGTGATTCGAGTGTTTGTCCATTTGACTTCTACTAAATTCTCATCTTTACGTGACGTTTAATAATAAATAAAATTTTTGGGGCGATGAATTCATCTCTAAATCTGAGCTGAGATACGACGGGAGAAAATATATTGACGCTCTTTCACAAAAACGGAAGAATCGTTAAAATTAGTAGCTTAAGCGTAAAATGCAGTACTCAATAAAACTGGTGAATTCATCATGCAAACGAACGTGAAGTTGTCAGTCAGTCACCTTCAATTGTCACATGTGACAAAAAGCTAACGTACACTTTATATCAGGAAATTATTGAAACCGGAGAAGTGAGGAACTCCCAGTAGATATTTGAGATTTCTGAACCAATGTTTCTCTTTCAGTCTAATTTGCAAGCAGTGGGGTATGAATGACTAGTTGCACGCTCGTAAACGCTAATGAACCAGGACGCTACATGTACGTAGAACCCCGAAGCAGTGTGAGGCCATTGCAGGAAACAGCAATCCGACATGACGTAATTCCATATTGAATAACCCTGATGTATACGACGCATGGGCGTCATTTTGTAGAGATTAATTACCGCCTACACGCTCACCAAACCAGCTGTTGAGTGGATCAACATCCCCACATAAATTTAGCGACAAAGTTTTAACACTACATATTTCTTTCGAGAATAGGTTTTGAGAAAGCACAGGAACTTTTTTATTAACGAAATCTTTAGAATACATTGTACTATACATAAAATTGCTTAATTCAATTTACTTTTTGAACTATAATATTGAGCATATAATGAAATAATTCATTTTCACTTTTCAAAAAGTCTTTGAGAGAGATAGTTACATCAATATGATTTGATTACTGCTGAAAAGAAGTTTAACCCGTTTTTTCCCGGTGTTCCCAAATGGGAACAGACTGTAATCGAATGCTTTCTCTATAATATTTTGCTTCCGGGTGATTGTTGGCCTATCTGACCTTTATCTAACAGTAGCTGAAACTTATCGGTATCCGTTGGATTGTTAGTTGCAACTGAATGTTCATTTGAGCGAGAAGTATTGGTGCATATAGTTCGCAGTATTTTTTTCTGCACACATGATTTCGAGATCGTAAGTATAAAAGATTTGCATAACTTTATATTTTAACAATAATGTTTTTAATATGTTTGGTAAATATGAATAATACTATTTGAGAAGTATGAAAAATTATTTACGTTTTATTACAAAGTTATTAGCATTTTATTTTCGTTGTTCCCTTTTGGGAACACCAGGATCATAGAGCTCTTTGTGTAGTACCGTCCCGTACTGCGAGAATTTTTTTTACTATGGTACAATATTCGAATTTTTATAGGAGGCTAACGGCGGAAGAAGTCCTTTCTTTACTGGACGAAGAAGAGTTTTCAGAGGCAGATGTGTATTTATTTCCACCAGATGACGGAGCAGATACTGAAGGGGACAGTGGTGATGAAGAAGGTACAACTGCTAATAATCTTTCAGGTAGACAGTTGCAAGCTAATGCAGAAGCGCGAATCCAGACAATGAGTGGTACAAGGTACATTGGAAGTGATGATCTAGAAGATAATGATATTGAAATACCGATTGCAGACAGTGTTTTTCCCTCAAATTCAGACAATAGAAATGCAGAATCTAAGAAAATTATGAATCAAAAGTGGAAGAAGGAAGATATAAATCCTACTTTTGAACCCTTTCCAGAATTACAGTTCAATGATATACCGTCAGATCCAGTGCAATGTTTTGAATTATTTTTTGATGACACTGTTATGAAATTTCTTTGTGACATGTTTTCCCTTTATGCATCACAGAAAGGTGACCACTCTTTTGAAACCAGTTGTGAGGAGCTCAAATGTTATATTGGAATTCTGATTCTTTCGGGTTATTTGACTGTTCCAAGATGGAGAATGTTATGGGAGACAGACAGTGAGACGTACAATACCTATGTTAGTAACGCTATGAGGAGAAATAGATTTGAAATTCTAAAAAAGTATTCTCATTGCGCTGATAATTCTAATCTTGATAAAGGAGATAAATTCTCTAAATTAACACCTCTGATTACTTTTTTGAATGAAAGGTTTCTGAACCACGCGCACTTGATAGAAACATTATCAATTGATGAAAGTATGGTTCCGTACTATGGCAAGCATGGAGCAAAGCAGTTCTTGAAGGGAAAGCCAATAAGGTTTGGCTACAAGATGTGGTGCATCTGTGAGCCCTTAGGTTATCTGCTGCAATTCTACCCATACGGAGGAAAAGACAAGGACAGGCCGCGGAACGTCAGTTTGGGTGAGCATGTCGTCCTCAAATTGATTGACAAGCTACCAAAAGCTCCATACAAAATATACGCAGACAGATTTTTTCGTCTCTTCCGCTGGCTGCCAAACTGAAAGAAATGGGCATTGGTTATACTGGTACAATAATGTCTAACAGAATAGGAAAATGCCCCTTGGCACAAAACAAAAGTATTGAGAAACAAAAACGGGGTGCAATTGACTACAGTTCAGAAATAAATTCAGGATGTGCTGTAGTAGTGTGGAATGACAATCGTCCAGTCCATGTGGTAAGCAACTGTGACACTATATTTCCGATTACTGAAGCAAGTAGGTGGTCTCAAAAGGAAAAGAAAAAAATTATTGTACCTCAGCCTCATGTAATTTCTTGCTATAACAAATATATGGGCGGAGTCGATCGAATGGACGAGAATATTTCTAATTACAGAGTATCCATTCGATCAAAAAAATGGTGGTGGCCAATATTTGTATTCTGTATAGATACGTCTGTGCAGAATGCTTGGCAACTTTACAGAAAAGGAAAAAACAATCCAGTTTTGGACAGCTTGGCGTTTAGAAGACACATAACTCAAACTTACTTGCAGAAATATGCTGTACCTCCGTCATCGGGCGGTCGGCCTAAAACTTCAAAACCTCTACTAAAAAGAACCATATCAACAGTGAGATTTGACTTGAAGGATCACTGGTTGGTGGATGCAGCAAAACAAAACAGATGTGCCATTTGCAAAAAAAATTCCAGAAAATCGTGCGAAAAATGCAAAGTAAACTTACATGGGCATTGTTTCAAAGAATATCATACCAAATAAAACATTTCACATCAAAAACATTTGCTTCACTTGTGTTCTTCATTGTGTAATTATTTCTAAAAAAAAATGTATTTCAGGTTTGATTTTATTTTTTTGTTTCTGATATTATATGTTATAAATAAAATATTTCGAATAATTGTGAAAAAACTTAAATATTCCTGAAACATTTACCTAAAACAAATGACATTTGCGGCAATTTCGAAAATCTTTAGTGTCCTGGTGAACACAAACGAGAAAATTGTATACGACCCCATTCGCTCCTGGTGTTCCCATTTGGGAACAAGGCATTTTACCGAAATGGTGTGAGGTATTCGAACAATATATTTTTTTCCATCATTACTGAAGCTACATCAACATTTTAAAACATATATTTGGTCAAAATATTCAAAATAAAAAACTCGGGCAAAAACGGGTTAACACGATCTTTAAAAAACTTGTTCTTTGAAAAACTTGTGCTTCAGAGATACATAACTATTTTTTGATAGAAAGTTACGTTTTAGTTTGATAAGTTTTTTCCCACATCTAATATGCTAAAGCAAACAGAAAGGATAATTATAAATTAAAGTTATCTAACGTGATCTAGTCAAATGACAAATCTTTAAAAAAGAGATGTTCTTAGATTGAAGAGCAAATAACTGTACGATCAAGTGAGTCTTCGATATTGAGCTAATACTGGAATCAAGTAGTTGTCAAATAACAAAGTCGAAAGTGTATTCATGTTTACTTTTTGTATGGAGATAGTATTGTTTCTATGATTCATCTCTATACAATAACTTTATCTTGTACTTCTTTTTTCTTTGGTCCCAAGCTGGCGGCTGGAGGAGGGGGCTGGCCCCGTAAACGGTACGCTGCTGTGGATTCACTGGACTCAGGACGTTGAATAGGACATGCTTCTGTTCTTTCTGGCTGTTCTTTCTGTACTTCTGTTCATTCTGGATGTTTGCGGATAGTTCCCTGGCATCGCTGATGTTGAGACGGTGACTCTTCAGATCTTCCTTGATGTTTTTGAGTAAGGTTTTCTTTATGGCCATACGCTGGATCTTCCAGTGGGTTGGTCGTTGTCGTCAGAGGAGTTGGTGCGGTAGTTGGGGTGGTGATCATTCGACAGACATGACCGAATCAATGCAAATGCCATTTTTGAATATGTTCTGCAACGGTCGCACCTTACACAAATGACTTCGTTTCGAACACGGTCGGGGATGGAAATTCCCAATATATGACGTAGGCATCGCATTTGGATACCCTCGAGCATATTGAGCTCAAAATTGACTATATAACCTAATTATCATCGTATTATATTATTTTCTCTCTCTTGATGTTATACGTTAAGACACTGCATTCATCGACGACATGGATAATGATTCACAATCAATACAATGGAACTGAGCCAAGGAAAAACCAGTCTCTCGACTCTTACCGCGAAGTTGGGGGTTCAATTGAGCTGGTTCATTCGGTGTTGTAATATACCGGGTTACCGTTATCAGATGTCTTTAAACAGCAATGGGGTATCACGTTGTCTTCTCCTAGCAACAGCGTGTTATTATAGAATATCCTAAATAAACAAGCAGAATCCTTTGCGAGGTCGTGGAGACTAGTTCGTAAGATTCTCAGATCCACGGGCATGCGGATGTATGCAAATGTATGCATATTATGCTAAGAATATTAGCAATAATTTATAAGTGGTTAAGAAGTTGTAACTTGGGAACTGTAAGACAGAATTATTAAAATTAAATGTTTTTTTCTTATTGAGAATGACAATCATTATTTCTCAAAGAAGAAGTCATCGACAGGAAATAGATGAGAACGTAACTTGACGCTCTGACAATTGAGACATTACAGTGCTGACTTGAGTGATTTAATTTAGTCGGAACGCATCGAAAAACTGTTTTTTCTCCTTAGAATATAAATGTTCTGCAGAACAGTAACAAATTATTTAGAAGGCATTTTACCCCTTTCGTTACAGAACATGTTTTAAAGTATAAATTGAAATTTTAAGAAATGCCGTTCTCTAAAAGATACCAGAATTAAACATTATCTATTTCCTGGTATGTTACCCATTTAGTTTTTGCTTACTATTATCAGACTGGGAAGCTAAATTTTTTCCTCCCTTTCATCTTTAAAGGATTCCTTTAATCCCGTATTTCATCAAGCGCTAGAGAATTAGTAGAAGAACTTCGCAGCTCTTGCTACTAATTACCCCTGTCGAAGCAGATAGAGTTCGCCCGACGCCCTTCATCGGAGGACAGACTGCTGAGGGCGGAGGGCGGGCGGATTCCTTGGGCGGAGGAGCTTCAGGGCGGAGCTGAGGGGAAAAGAAAAAAGAGCGCAGGCGGCCAGACAAAAGAGCAGCGCCGAGCGCCACGGCCCCCACTCGACTCTCCTCAACCGCCCACGTCGTCGCGGGGACCGGCGGCAGTGTTCCATCGAGGCACTGGGCGTAGCGAGACTACTAACTTTATTTTAATTGAATGTCCCTTTATAACATATTAACTACATTGCCTAATACTTTGCGGCTAGGCCGAGTTCTTTAAGCCATTTCAAAACCTATAACTTGACGGAATTTACTCCAGATGGTCTCTATACTACTACAAAGCCGCGGAAAAGAGCCTATTTAGTACTGCTGAAGAAATACACACAGGGGGGAAATCTGCGTCAGAACACCAACACATACATGTATTATAAATCAACGTCAAATTGAAAATATTGTAGACAAATATCAAGAATATGCTGAAAATAATGATATAGATTTATATTTGCGCAGCATTAGCTACAGAATGAAATTGTATAACAGAAGAGAGCGATGGAGAAGTATCACATATTGTATAATATTGTAACTGAATACATTATGCATTTCTTTTACAATGTACTATAATTATTGTGGACTAAAAATTTATAAAATGGACACAATGTTAGTGGACATTTCAAAGTGACGGACGTGAATGCTCAGTGGACCATTCTCATAAGTGGACATAAAAAAGTGGACGAAATTTTTATGGACATCCTATGTTTCTGGACTAAAAGGAGCAGTGGACTACAATGCATAGTGGACGTAAATAATGTGGACGAAATGCTTCTGGACAATGTGTCTGGGAATCATACATACATAACCCATAACAGGATTTCAGTTTTTCATCGAATTAACATCAAAACTAGCCATCCTTCTCCCCCCGCTTGGTGCGTAGACTTCTAGTTCCATGAGTGAGTATTGACACCGGACGCGAGAACTACCGAGGTTGAGCCTCGTAAATGTAGTGCATGTTATATCCCGGGAGGTGGCGGCGATCCTTCCCTGCTGAAACACGAGATCCGGCGCCGATTGGCACGGAAGGTTTCCTCGTCCGTATGTCTCTCCTTCGTGAGGCACCGTCCCATCAGGGTAAAGCTCTAAGCCCCCGACATGTAAGGACACACACGGCCTGTTTGTGCGTGTATCTGCAAGGGGCATGAGGCACGAAAGTTCAAGCAAAGACAAGCATAAGGAACGAAAGTTCGCGCTATCCGGACCTCTGATTGTAAGGGTATCGCTCAAGTATTGGAGAAACCACGGAAAAGGGATCAGAGCAACCACCCGCTAGAATTCTCACCTAGTGGTCGAATTCGACCCAGCTGTTAAAATTAGTGTCGAAAATTTGCAACCATCCGGAATCGAACCCAACATCCTGTCTAGGCAAAGGTGTTGTCGCTGAGCTAACACAGTAGTTGGTAGTTCTCTGAAGGAACGTCGTGGGAGTTACACGGCTTACCGCATTAAATTGGTTTCTATTTGGCCCTGAGTTACGAGTGCAGCCACGACGCAAGGGGGAAACGGTCGTAGACTTCTGTTAACTTTATCTGCTGGTCCAGATTAGTGAACGGCGTGTTTCAATATCGGAGTTAGATTCGGAGCGCTTGGAAAAGGAAGCAAAAGAAAACTTCGTAGCAGGTGGGTGCGATTAAATCTTGTCGGTGGACGTCGAATTAAACCGTGGAGTTGACAGTACTCCGAAGTGCCATATTAAACGATCGTTATGAACTATTTCGTTTTCTTAAGAATTTGATAACGAGAGAGGGATTGAAGATTGAGGTGGCGAAAGTTCTGAGATAAGGCAAATACATTATTAGTAAAGAAATTCCAATAAACCCTTTTTAATTTTACCTTCTCGTATACTACTTACGTAGAAAAAGTATTGTAATGCTGCAGGAGAAAACCGCGATTTTCAACAGAAAGACTCGTATTGTGTTACCGTAATTCAGCAAAAAGGAAATTATCTTGTTCCAATAAATAGTTCATTATTTTTCTAACGTGTTGTGTAGTCAGAATTTACGTTTAGTGTGTTCCTGATACTAAAAAAATTAATTTACTGCCAAATGTGTGTCCGTTCGTGTATAAACAACACTAGGGGCTAAACCGTAAGTAGGATTTTATTCAAAATTTATAATCCTTAATCGATCTCGCTTATGTTGTGGTCCCTTGGATTTAAATATGATATTTTAATTTTTGCGAGTATTTTACATGAAACCTCAAGATCTTCAAAATTTGCTCAATAATGATTCCAAATTCTTTGAATAAACTTTGCCTTGATATATCTTAAAATACTTTTTTTAAACCGGCGCAGGTATCATTTTCATTAAAGTATTTTTTTTCCAATAATTGAAAAAGTTCAACGTTTTACGGCATCGTCCTACAACTAATAATAAATATTTCTAATTCTTAATAAAATGTTTTCCAAAAAGAAATATTGAGAGCCCCTTACAATATTTTGAAAATAAAAGTATTTTTCCCGTAGTTTTGCACGAAATGTAGACAATTTTTAAACAATTATTTTCTCAAAAACGCTCCAAATTTTTTCATTTCATTTTTCTTTTCCAATGTATCAAAGACGGTAAAATATGTGGTGCTGAACTTATTTTCGGAAAACTTTCTATATTTCCCAAAGTTACAAAAAATGAATATTGAAAAAATTAAATATTGATGATAGTTTTTTATTAAATTAAATTTGTTCAACAAAATGAGATCTCTAAAACTGGCCATTTTTAATTTTTTTTGAAAAACCAAGTAGTTTACCATTACAATATATAGGACAGTCTTAAGAGGAAATTGCGTAAGATAATAAATAAATATCGTAAGTATGTCAATGACTACCTCTCAAAATAGAATTCACTCATTCGTCACAGAGTAACATCTAATTATATTATTGACTTTGATAACACAAAATTCTCAGTATAGAGAAGACTGGCTGTGAAAGTCCAAAATTGAGATATTAAATATAAAAATTGCTTGGATTCCGTTCTAAAATGCAACAAGATTTACAACAAACTATGACACTCTAACTAAATCAATATAACCAAAAGTTGATACCCCAACAGAGACTGAGTTCTTAGAGAATTGGGTATGAATATTATATTTAATAAAGAAACTGTTAATATTTAAGGATGAAATTTTTTGAATACTACAAAAAATTATAGGATACATTTATCTGCTGATGTTCATAAAAGAATCTTAGATGCAGGTGAATTGTGTACCCATTCATTATATGCTTGAGGTACCTCCCTATTTAAGAAGAATATGATAATCGTTTTAATAGATAAAAATGATAAAAATGAATTGAGTGAAAGATCAAGAAAGTTTAGCACTCGAATGATTTGAATAGCGGAACAAAGTTTTCCCAGGAACAACAAAATTTGGAAGGATGTATTATATTTTATCTTAATGCAAACACTTTGACCACAATAATGTTACCATTTAGTGTTTACTGTAATCCATCGAAAGGAATGCTGAAAAATGTGCAAACAAGAGCGTTTGCGGTATCGAAAAGTCTACATTATTGCAAGACTGAAAAATCAGATAAAATGTACGGAAGTAGAAGAGAATAATTCTCACTCTCAAATAAAACGTTACGAGCGGAATATTAAAAACATCTTCTAGAACAGAATGAAAAGAATTCTAATGGGAAATGTAATAAGAATGCCCTTAGTGATTGCCTGTTAAACTCAGGCTTAATGGCAAAACTCAACTTACAGAAAGCTTAAGTGGAACTTTGCACGATACAAAGTAATATCATAACATTTTTAGTAGTAATAATCAGGTATGTTATTTCATAAAACATAATTTTAGTATTTATGAGCTTAAAAAATAGACTTATTATTTTTAACTGTTTCTTTAAGTAGATTGATCATCGAAAAAGTTGTTTTCTTTGCCTTATCTCGCAAGTTATGCCTCAACATGTTTAATTCAAGTATTTCAGACCTTATTACAAAGTACATATATTACATACGTTCTTTCATCAAATTTATGTGAATAATTTTCTCATTTTTATATTTCAATAAAACAATTTTCGCACAACTCTCAAATTGTAGCAGAAGTCTCATTTCTTACGCTATTTTACTCCAATTTAAATTCCAATTTTTTATGTCATTTATATTAGCAAATTATGATGAGGAATAATTCGCTTTTTGACATTTGCTCTTTTTAGACATTTTGTCAAAATTCATACTCACAAACTTTAAATGTCAGATGAAAGTAATCTGAACACCATCATTAACAAATGTTGCTGAGCACTGCAAATTGCTGTCGTCTGAAAATTTCTTTATTTTGCAGCCCACTTGGAGTTCACGGGGCTCGCTTTTGGATTGCAACGACACTTGCACTTGTCACGCCCCATTTATATTAGCAGACTCACCAAGGAGGAGGCAGAAGAGAAGAAGAAGAAGGAGGAGGAGGAGGAGGAAAAGGAGATGAAGGAGAAGTTAAAGGAAGGAGACAAAAAAGAAGGTAAAGTATGAGAATAAGAAGGAAAAGGAGAAGGTAAAAGGAGAAAAAGAATAAGGAAGTGGAGAGTTCTAACTTAAATACTGTATCCTCCATTCATAGAATTATTCATGTATTTTGAACTTTCTTAATTCTCGTTTATTCAAGCATAAAACATACAAGCAGTATAAAATGATCAATAAAGCATTCACAAAAGGAAACTGTAAGTAATCACACAATACGCAACAGAATGCTAAAATACAAGAGTGGTTACCTATTTCTCTCGACAGAGATCCGCATTTTCAGACTACTATGCAAATCTTCTCTCAACAATTATTTAAATACAACAAAATGTAAAATTTTTATTCGATAAGAATTCATGAATTTTATTCTGTCGACGAAACTGCCCAAGATCGATTTGAGATTGTAACACCTCTTAATCCGATGTCAATTATTTTTAAAATTTATAAAATTTTGTACGAGGAATTACAGCCTAAATGATCGTAATATTCTATACTGAATTACAGCAGTGTATAATTACCGTCTTAGTTTTCCTGTTGGCGGAAAGGCACTTGTCGCAAATATAATTACCACAATCGCGAAATGCGCTGCATGATCCAACGGGCATAATTCCCCCTGAAGCGCGCTCTCTGGCAGATCCCCGAAGGCGAAGAGGTTTCTGTGGTTTGCGCGTCGCACATGGCATGCAAATGTGTGTGTTCAGGGCAGAGCTCCAGATGGCTCGAGGCACTGGCTCAACAGAGCGACCATGTGCCATTCCGCGACCGGATGAGCGCCGGCAGAAAGATCTTCCTTCCAGGTTTCGATTGTTCGTCTCCCGCGCTTCCTCGTCTTTGTTTTTAGTTTCCGATCATTGCTGCTTTTCTTTTTATTTGTTTTTGCTTTTGACGTAATTTTGTGTCTTTTTTACAATTTCTTCACCATCACATAATCTTCAGAGACCAACCATACACATGTATATAAAAACCCGGATATTCTCGACTTCGTCACCAAAGCAATAGCACAAATCTCCGTGAATATTAAAGCATTATTTGACTTATAATCTAATCATTTACCATTTGTTTCATCATCAGCTCTACTAAAATTTACAACATTTTACCTTTAATGAATATCATGTATATTAATTGGGGTTGCTTTTCAAAACGGTTTAATTACAACTCCATAAGTAATCTCAGACTCCAGTCGCCAAAACGCAGATATTGGAAGAGAATGTGTCATTAAGATACTGTAAGAGAATTCTTTGTGCATGAAGCAGCCTACTTTTCCAGTCCTAAAATAAAAAAGACTGAAAACAAATTCCCAAATATACCAAGTATAATTGAGAATAAGGTGACGAAGAACCTTAGATAAAAAGTAAATGCCAGGTAAGTCACATAAGAAAACTATGTAAAGCCTCTTGAAAGAACATACACACATCATTCCACTAAGAAGAAAGTTAATCTGAAGATTGGCTGAATATGAGAAAAGAGCTGTAATATTGACTCATTTGTTATACAATTTTTCAGCACTTCGGCAGAGAAAGCTTGATTGAAAAAAATACAACAGCTTGGTGTTTCTAAACTATTGAACGCTCATTACACTATATTGACCGGCACGATTCTGCAAAATTGTACCAATAGAACCTCTAGCATCGATTTTCAATGCAATTTTAATGGACAGTTTTAAGATAGAGGTGGTTGTGGTTGAGGTTATTGATATTATTACTATCCTTAGGTCTTATTTATTGTTTTTCTTCCCTATTCTCTTGTGATCATTCTAACTAAACCAGACATCTGGCTGAAAAATACGTGTCTATTTTTAGTAGAATTACCCATATAATTTATTGCTATCCTGTTTCACTTTATGTGGCTGCAGAAAAGAATTAGATACTTCTTATTCTCTTTTTTATTGTTCTAGCCCAACTACCAATGATTAGTTTCCTAGACAATATTACTCTTTTTTTCAGTCCTATTTCCTTCTCTATTTCTCTATTCCTCTACTCATACTCCCTTGCTTTGTACAAGCTATGGAATAATTTTGTTTCTCCTTTACTTTTCGTTTACATCCATTATGCGATAGCCAGGTGAGTGTCTTTCTGACACAATAATTCCAATCACTGATAACATACCTTTGCCATTTCAACGTGATTTTCATAATCATATCCAATCATTTGTTATCGAAGATGTAGGTATAGTTCTACTATCAAACATGTAATATCCGTTTTGACATTTCACCCCTTATTATCATTTGTGGGCAACAACTCTGACGTAACTAAAACAAAATACGAATTTTGACACTCATTTTAAAAATTTTACAATGTTTATTAACAGAACTCCTATAAAGTCTTTATATCATTACCCCCTTAGTTCCCCCTTAACCCCGTAATTCTTACCCCTTAATGCACAAGTTATTAAGCGTGCGATACCTGTAATTCAACCATCACGTAAACCTTTAGACACATTTATCCCGAAACTTCATTTCTCGAGTTGTGCAATATTGCAGCCCATGAACGACATAATGAAGTTTCGTCAGCAGTTGATTGTAACGATCCGTTCGGTGCAACGCGGGTCTTCTCTCACCTCTCCTGCCTGCAAGCTCTCTCACTCTGTCCGGGATCATACGGTCGTAATCCGGCCGCCTTCCAGGCGCCGTGACCCGGCGAGCTGCGCGGCGCGGCGGGCACGCGGTGGCCCCTTGCCCCGGGCGGGCGCAGTGCTGCTATCTGGAGCGAGCAGTCGCCGCGCGGAAGAAAGAGCCGGCGGCGGTGGGGAGGGAGGCGGAAGCGGTGGCGGTGGCGGAGCCGACGGTGGCGGTGACGGCGGCGTGCGGCGGTGACGGCGATGGAGCGGAGGCGGAGGCGGTTACGGCGGCGGCGGGACGGAGGCGGCGGCGGCGGCGACGACGGCGCGCGGCGGTGACGGCGATGGAGCGGAGGCGGAGGCGGTGACGGCGGCGGGGCGGAGGCGGCGGCGGCGGTGACGACGGCGCGCGGCGGTGACGGCGATGGAGCAGAGGCGGAAGCGGTGACGGCGGCGGAGCGTAGGCGGCGGCGCTGGCGGAGCCGGCGGCGGCGAAGACGGTAGTGGGGCGCAGGCGGAGGCGGTGACGGCGGCGCTGGCGGAGCCGGCGGCGGCGAAGACGGTAGTGGGGCGCAGGCGGAGGCGGTGACGGCGGCGGGGCGGAGTGGCGGCGGTGGTGACGGCGGTGCGCGGCGATGACGGCGGTGCGCGGCGATGACGGCAATGGACCGGAGGCGGAGGTGATGAAGGCAGCGGGGCGGGGGTGGCGGTAGCGGTGGCGGCAGTGGTGAAGCCGGCGGCGGTGGGGCGCAGGCGGAAGCGGTGACGGCGGGGCAAAGGTGAAGGCGGCAGCAGCAGCGGCGGCGACGGCGGTGGGGCGCAGGACGAGGTGGTAACGGCGCGAACCGGAGGCGGCGGCAGCGGTCAGGACGGTGGGGCGGCGGCGGCGGCGGCGACGGCGGCGTTGCCGGCGGCCTAGGATTAGCCCTGGGAATCGGTGCCGCACCGCACCGCGCCCCCGACAATAACGGCGTCGCGCACACAGCAGCCCCCGTAGAAACCCGGTGGGGCGTCAGAGGGGACTGCAAACGGAATGGCGAAATCTGCGATAGATCCGAAATGGCGGCGGGATCCGCTTTCATGAAGGTCTTTGCGGTGACGATCAGAATGACAAAACGGGGTCTGGTACCTGCTAATAGAGATGGCGCCAATTCTGGAGTAGTTAATGGTCGTACTGGAGAGATCAGGATGTAAATGGAGGTAGGAAGCAAACACGTAGGCAATGAAGGCGAAGAGTTATGCCAGTAAGTTGCAAATTGAGCAGTTATCGATTAATATTATGGTATTTTTATTTTATAAAATATTGAATTCGAATGTTTCCAGTTGAATTTGAATATCCGGCAGAATATTGTTTTTTTTCTGCGGGATAATTTGGTGCATGAAATTTATAAAGACAATACAGTTTAAGCTTTGATAAATGTAAATTATTGACATTATGCTCAGCACAAGCTCAGTTTTATGTATTAAATGTAAGGGAATACGTCAGGAATTTGATATTATATGCTGCGCCTCATCTGTAGTTTAATAAAGAGAGATTTGAGATTGTTTGTTGCAATATTATATAAAATAATTGTAAGGTCAAATTTAATGTTTTCTACAATCCTCTCATTTTATATTGGAACACAAAGTCTCCTGAGTTTACTTTTAGTGAATTAGTCCCGGTGTACCTCTTCTTCACAACATAATTTTTCTGACTGTTACTCCCACTGCAAGAAAGGTCGTGATATGTTTAATTTTTAACTCTATATCACGTTAAAAAAGCTTTTTTGAAACTTAATATTGAAATATTTTCCATTGTTTAATCCCTTTTTATTTTATTATGCATATTGTTTGAATAAATCTAAATATGTATATTCCAGAACATTTGTACCTCACGATGAGATCACACCTCACTACGAAACAAATGAAGAATAAAGTTTCTCTACATTAAGAAAACACAAAGCAATGTGCAATAACTGATTATAATTTTACTAGGAAACCCCTTCTGGGTCACTAGTTTTACTTAACTTTCCTAACCTGACCAGATACTCTCTACGAGAAAACTTCTTCTGACCAGCGAGAGAAGTCAATATCACTACGATTCAGTAAATAAAGGAGCATCTCAATCGAGTGGCAGAAGGAGGAAATGTAAGCAATCTCCCTCCTCTGCCAGGTAGTCACTCAGAGATTGAAATAATATGGAAACTCTGCAGTGGAACCAAACACCCGAAACAAAGTTTCAGATCCGAATCTTTGGTAAAGAAAATTCACAACAAATTCTATTGAAAAAAGAAAAGAAAAGAAAATCAAAACTTTGACCCAATTTCAAATGAAAAGTTAACACGTTACCGTGTGTGGAAGACCCTTTTTAAAAAGAACTCAATAAATCACATTTCCAGACGATAGTTTCTATCTCAGTTGAAGAAGAAAGTGGGGAGAAGACTTTTCCAGTCGGCGAGAGAAAAGATCGCAACAACGATGAAGGAAGTCTCTGCAGCTCCGGAGCGAATAAGAAAGACGTCTTAACTCCTTGGCTGTTCGTCGGGAGATAACTCGCCTCCGCCGGCTCGCTAGCGATAACTGAAGGGCGAATCGCGTCCGCTAGGGAGGGATGTCGCAACAAAATCGTATTTTCCTCCTTGTAAGGGCGTGCGCCGTCCCTGGCTTCCTCCGCTGCCTCTGCTTTGGGTCCTCCCCAATCTCGCCGCAGAGTCGTATGGCTTCCCGACCCGGGGACGGTGCCTCCGGGGCTGTTGATTATCCTCGTCCCACGGCGTCCCGGCCACCTTATGAGAGGAAGCTTGTGTCACAAACACACTTTTTCTACGG
>BLKR01003897.1:0-127003 GCA_011170035.1 Teleogryllus occipitalis
ATATTTTTCCTGACCCTTATTAGACATGAAGACGTCCTACACACTCAATTTCGCTGTGCGGCACGAAGTGCCGCGCGCGATCGGATAGGTTACAGAAAAGAGCGCCACCTCTCAGAGTTAAAATAGAATTAACTGTGGAGAAGTAAGTGAAAAAATTCTGACCTATACTCGAGTAAATTTCTCGAAACACAATATATTTTACAAGATGTCCAGTAATGGACAGCTGTTGCTTTTCACAGGCAGTTGCGTGACAGAAAGAATGCCTTATCTACATTCTCAGAACTGAAAGATGTGATGCATTATGTGGAAGACTACACTTATGGGCGAAACCCACCTCGTGACGACAAAAACAAAGATCACTAAAATACAGCCCCAGAAAAAGTGTTGGGAATAACTCGAGTACTTCGTTGTGGACGTCCTACGTCACATGTCGATTGTGCTTAACCGCACATCGATACCGCATCGAACCGCTTAAATAGTGCGAAAAAAATATTTGGGATAAATTGATTGATTGATTTTTTCGTGTTTCCGGGCGCGTCAACTGCTTTGATTATTAGTCCCGTAAGTGTTGTGAATGTTTTTTTCTCGGGAGATGACAGTGATCTTCCCCCGCTGGATGGCGAGATCCGGCGCCGACCTACCGTCGGCTAGTGGGGTTTCCCCCTAACCAGGACTCTCCCATCAGCGGGGCACCGCCCCAGCTGGGACAAGCTCTAAGGTCCCGACCGGTCTCCCGGAATGTGTGGTAGTGTAGTGCATGCTAGTGTGTGTATGTGAAAGGGGAGAGGATAGGACAAGGAAGAGGAAGGAAAGATCGCGCGCGGTCCACGGCCCGTTTGTTAGGGTACTGCTCCGGCATTCTCCTGGTATTGATTGGAAAAAACACGGAAAAAAACTCAGAGCAGCTGGTCGCTAGAATTATTCTCCAGACGGAGACTGAATTATTCTCCAGACGGAGCTAGAATTATTCTCCAGACGGAGACTGAATTATTCTCCAGACGGAGCTAGAATTATTTTCCAGACGGAGACCTAGCTGAAAAGCTAGTGTCGAAAATCCTGCGGCCGTCAAGATTCGAACCTAGGATCTCGCGGTCAGAGGCTTTGTAGTGACATCAGTTGATGCACTGAGCTACCGCTCCCGGTTTTGGGCAAAAAGTTGTTATTGAATTACACCCGTGTGATAATAACTGCTAGATACGACCTATTTACCATCAATCGGATATCTGAGAAGTTTTCATTCTCTACACGAAACGCTATATTACCTCCCAAACCTGCACAGTTTGGTCGTGTCATTACCTCCCTAATGAAGAACTTTAAGGAAAAGTGCTTGCATGTAGAATAGGTATTCCGTTTCCAACTCGTGGGTGAGATCCTCACGATTTCTATTTGAACACGTCCTGGGGATTCAGAATTAAAGGACGTTAAGAAGCTGTTGAGTATATCAGGAAATAGAGAGAGACTTGTTGTTTTCGTGTTTCTTGTAAAATTTACAGATTGCCTTAACACTGTTATTTAGCTCTACATTGAAATTGTTTTACGAACATTCAAAGAGCAGGTTATTTTTATGGAAGACGACGAGAGGAAAAAACAAACAACCCATTTAATAGGTGACCTTTACAACATGTTGATGTAATAATGTTTCAACATCGTTCTTAGTTTTCTTTCTTAATTTGATATTTTCTTTCTTATTCTTCTTCTATTCCTTTTTGTTATTATTCTCTTCTTTTTATTTTCACATCTTCTTCTTCTTCGGGATATTAGTGATCAGGTACAAAAAGTGAGCTGAAACTTTACTTTCCTCGACAATTATATAAAAGTAGATGATGTTTTTGACTATGATGTGAGAAACTTTTCCTTTTACTTTTCACTCTTTATAATCAAGTCGTATGCCATTACTTTTTTTTTGCTTCGTATTAATTAGCATACTGTCATAGTTACTAACGTCAATACAGATCAAGCTGTTTATGCGATCAAGTGGAGATGTAGATGTGGTTTAATTTTTTTAAACTAAGTCGCAAGCCGAGCTTCATATGCAAATAAAACTACTATTTGCGTTATCTGTTGCTCTGTTTCAATACTTTATCCACTTTGGTTAGGTAAACTCAAACATTATGCCATTAAAATCAATTTCGTTATGAAATACTTTACTGCCCTAGTGTGGTAATGTACTTCATTACAACACTAGGATGGTAATATAATGGCATACGTTGAAACTCTTTTAAAAATAGTTTCAACTTTTTCGTCTTGTATTCTTCACATTCTCTCTTTAAAAACACTAATAACCGAGTAAACATGCTGATGTCAATATTGCCATTAAGTGATACAGTACTCTTTAACATAGAGTAGGGAATCCAAAGGCTACTTGGTTTCTCATTCTCTCTTGCTACCAATCAAAACTATTCCAATTTGGAATGAACTTTTTTCACACCAATATATAAAAATTAAATACTCATGCTCATATTTCGTTCTTGATTTGTTGGGCAACAATGTTTCTGTAGCAGCATTTTCTGCTATTTCTATTTTCAATTCTGAACTAGCTTTTATTCACTCATCTCGAAAAGTATACACCAAGTGTGTTTCAGTTGTTCTCCTTGTTGAGAACAGTGTTGCCACTTACAGAAGAAAAAACTGAATACTAAATGAAGGCGTAGAACAAATTTCACATGCCTCGCGATACGTGCATCCTACTGGGGCTCAGACTGAAATATCGGGGTGTCACAACACATATTAATAATAATATAAAAATTCAATAACTTTCCAGCTGAGATTCTAGAAATTTCTGAGTTCACGCTACACGTGACCGATCTTATGGCCTGCTTCCATAGTTCTCTCTCAATCATTGCATTTCCCTCATTAAATAAGGTTTTTCCTGTGACTGTTTTTCTAAATTTAATGTGTTAATTTATCCTTTAATTATTCAAAGACAGGCATAGTATGTTGATTACATTATACACTTGCGTTTACAATGAGTATACATAATAAAAGTAAAGTGCATAATGCAATCAACATCATATGCTCGTCTTTGACTACGACTGAATTAAGGGTCCCAAAAACCCATTATATTTCCCACATTGTTTACCATTTTGCGTTCTCTGATTGGCCCGCTCAATGGCAGTTCTTTTAACTGTCTTTAATATGATAAGAAACTCACCTGAATACTAAATGCGCATCTTCTTGCCTCTGGTGTGACGTAACAGGGTCTTTGTCACACATATATTTAGCTAATGATTGCATTTACATCCTCCGCGTGTGCAAATTTCAGAAACGAAACTACCCCTGAGATGTAATAAACCTCAGTTGGAAGGTGAGCAGTCTGGTTACTGTAACACGAATCGCCCTAATGCCATACAATAAATCAATCAATAAACAGATACGTAAATAAAAATGCAGTAAACCCTCGTTAGCTTAACACATTCGCTTAACACGAATTTCTCCGTAACATGAACAAAGCTCCGTTTCCGGAAAAGGATTACAGTAATACGAACATTTATAATCCGTAGATAACACGAATTTTCATAACACGAACTCGGTCCCCTGGAATTCGTGTTAGAGGGTTTATTTATGTACTGTATGTAAATAAATAAAAATAAGTAAATAAAAATATAAAATAAGTAAAACAATAACATAAGATAATATATAAATAACATTGTATCATGGAAATGGCTAAAAAAGTTTTGATAATATGTGGTATGTAAAATGTAGGAAGTTGGGAGAAAGAAGGTTCCGTCCGTTGTTACCTCTCTGCTTTCCGCAGGGGGCGCGTCGGTCGCCGCGGGCGCTGAGTGTGCTCCGTGGGCGCATCGCCTCCGGCTGACCTCTGTCGGTCCGTTCCCCAGGTCGCCGCTGGCGCTACCCCCTCCCCCGCCCCCTCCCCTCCCTCTCGGCCCTGCGCCCGCGGGCGAGAGGCGCCTCGCGCGGCCTAGTTATCGCCGAATGGCCTCGCCGCTATGATTTATTCATCGCCGGCCGCTGCCGCACGTCGGCACTTGTTTCCGCCCGCCCCCGCCCCCGCCCCCGCCCGACCGCTCGCCCTTCCACGCCCCCGCCTCCGCCCCCGCCCGACCACTCGCCCGCCCCCGCCCCCGCCCCCGCGCCCGCCCCCGCCCGACCACTCGCCCGCCCGCTCGCCCGTCCGCGCCCCCCCGACCGCTCGCCCGTCCGCGCTGCGCCCTGCCTCCCGCGCCCCCGCCTGCGCCCCCCGCCCGCCCCGCCCGCGCCCCGCCCGCGCCCCGCCCGCGCCCCGCCCGCGCCCCGCCCGCGCCCCGCCCGCGCCCCGCCCGCCCCCCGCCCGCGCCCCGCCCGCGCCCCGCCCGCGCCCCGCCCGCGCCCCGCCCGCGCCCCGCCCGCGCCCCGCCCGCGCCCCGCCCGCGCCCCGCCCGCGCCCCGCCCGCGCCCCGCCCGGCCGCTCCCTCCCGCCCCGCCCCGCCCGCGCCCCGCCCGCGCCCCGCCCCCCGCCGACGGAAGCATTCGCGCGGGAGGGACTGCGGCCGCGACCTGGGGTGGGACGGGGGCGGGGCTAGGCGGGGTGCAGGAAGGTTCGCACGGGACGAAAACGAGGTGGTGACGTGAGTAAGGCTGGAGCTGGGGAGGTGAAAGAATAAGACACGGATAGGGATAGCGATGGACGCAATGGAAAAGAGGCATGGTGGGGTTAGAACGGTGATGGAGCAGGGTTTGGGCGAGATTGTTGTTTCGTTGGAGGTAGGTTGGAGTAAGGATGTTCTGAAGTTAGTAAAGGATTGATTTAGAGGTTTCCGATTTGTTCGTTAAAGGATCAAAAACGGTTTAGATATGGTGCGGAAATTAATCGACGTTAGTTCGGGTTTGGTACGAGTTTGATATGTGTTTCATTCAGTTTGGTTTAGGTTTGGTACGGTAGTTGATACAGAGTGGATACGGGATTGAGGCAGGTATTGAGCGACGTTGGAATGAGGGGGGAACATTATTGGTACGAGGCAGAGTGGAGCCGGAGTGAGAATGGAGCTGTGTGTGGCAGGGTGGGACTGCGCAGAGCGCGAGTGTGGCGGGGACAGCAACGGAGTCGGAGACCGCGGGGTGAGCGCAGGGCCGCCCCGCCCCGCCCCATCCCACCCTACCCCGCCCGCAGCATCCAGATCGTGGATTTCGCGCCAGAGGCCCGGTCGGTTTCGCTTCGCCATCGTGGCCCTGAGGGGCAGTTGCGCTCTGCGAGATTCTCCGATGCGGTAGCCCGCTCGCGGTTCGTTCTGGCTTACGATGTTTTGCATGTCTGCGTACATTTCCTCTCGCGGTTTTTGTCTTCTTGTTCTCTCTCGACACGTCTTTCGTTGAGTCACCTGTAACGCCACCAATTTACGATTCCGCTGGCGTTAACATTTAAGAAATCATTAAATTAGATAATGTTCGAAGACCTTCTTTGTTGATTAGCATTTTCTGAAAAAAATGTTCTGATGTGTGAAGAGCACTGATATTTCACTCTTTTTTAATTTTCTTATCTTCAGGCTCTACCGAGATTGATTCCCCCCCCCCCCATCAAACAATTTCCTGCATTTCAATTTCTCCTTTTCTACATTCAAAAATCTTCAAGCTTATCTCTTCACTTTTGACATTGTGTGTGTGTGTGTGTGTGTGTGTGTGTGTGTGTGTGTGTGTGTGTGTGTGGGTGTGTATGTTGCTCTTAATAACATTTTGAATTTTTTTTACTTTAATTTTATCATTTTTCTTTCGGTTTTTTGTGAGAGTTTTCTCAAATCTACCTTCTTTCGTTACTTCTTTTTCCTTTACAAATAGAATCAATCACACATTTGCTCGCATATCAATTGCACACTTTTGTTCCACATTATTCCTTATTTAAATAATAGAGTTTTAGTGATATACTTTTCGATGAAAACTTCTACAAAAATATTTGCAATGCTATAAAGTTACACCACAGTTAATGATTAAATAATTGTCAGATCAATAGAAACGCAAATTCTAAGACATTGTAAGATAAATTAAATCCTTTTTCACACATTCTATAAACCTTTTTTATTATTTGCCGAATATTATTATTTTACTGTAATCACAAAATACGAATAATGTAATTTGTGTGCCTTTCATAAACTATTCATAGTCCCGAAAACTGTAATCATTAAATGAATATTCAACTTACTCCACACAGATGTTGAGAATATTTTGTTAGAATTCACGATTCTACTATTTCACATTACCCCATCGACTGCATTAATTTTACAGCAACTCACAGATGCCTTCATTTGGAAACGCATCTTTTAAGGTGATGTGACATTACGCCAAAGTGGAGTGTGCTCTTGAAATCCTTTTTATCAACTATCTTTCCTTCCTTCCAACGCGCTAGAATTCCTTTCCAAGCTAATCCGCGGAATAGTGAGCATTTGGTTGCCAAACATCCTTCACATCCTTCACGGAACTTGCTCCGAATCCTTCTCCTTCTTATCTTAATTTTCCCCAAGTGAGAACTCAAAGGTCTCTGACGCGTGAAGCATCAACGCGCGATTCTTTTCCCCATTAGCGGATCGTCTTCTGCGCATCGCCTCCAAAACGGCGAAGACAATTTGATAGCCATGCGTCTGCAGTAACGCGACTTTCATTCGCAGCGGGAGCTACGGCGCGCCCCATCACCCGGGCGTTATCGTCGCCGCCGCCCGCCGCCCGCTCCGCCGCCCTTGATGCACCCTCCACGTCCGCGCTACATCGCATCCACCGACGCCCCCGCTTCCACCTGCTTTGTCTCCCTTGCCACCAGACTCCCCACCGGGAGAGGTGGCTCAGGGCGTCAACTGATGTCACTGCAGTCCCTCTGATCGGGAGGTCCTAGGTTCGAGTACTGAAGGCGACAGGATTTTCGACACTGGCTTTTCAGCTGGGTCCAATTCCGTCGCTGTCTGCTGGAGAATTCTATAGTAATATTCCGTGGTTTTCTGTGGTTTCTTCGATCAACACCAGGCGAATGCCGGAGTAGTACCCTACCAAACGAGCAACGGACCGCGCTCGTACTGTATTGGGATGAATAGTGCTTGTACAAGGAGAGGCGGCTCATGACATAAACTGATGTCACTGCAGTGCCTCTGACTGGGAGATCCCAGGATTTGACTCCCGACGGTGATAGGATTTTCGACACTAGCTTTTCAGCTAGGTCGAATTCAGTCGCCGTTTGGAGGAGAATTCTTGTGGCCGACTCCTCTTTTCGGTAGTTTTCCTTCGTTTTTCCGATCAACATCAGGTGAATGCAGAAGCAGTACCCTAACAAACGAGCCATGGTCCGTGCGCGGTCTTTCCTTCCTCTTTCTTGTCCTATTCTCACCCCTTGCACATACACTTACACTAACATACACTACACTACCACGTGTTCCGGGACACCGGTCCGTTGCGGAGAGCGTGTCACGTCTGGAGCGGTGCCCCGCTGGTGGGAGATACCTGGATGGGAAACATAGGTCGGAACCGGATCTCGCCATCCAGTGGGGGAGATCAACGCCACCTCGCGATGAAAAATATGCACTGCATTTACGGGACTAGTGACCTTGGTACTTGACACGCCCGCAATCACTAAGAATCAATCAACCAACCAACCAGACTCCCCTCTTGCAGTCCTGGCGTCTTCGCTGCGCTCGCAGCCCCTCCTGCTCCAGACTGTGCATCTCTTCCACTCTTTCCGTCCCTCTCACTCTCACACACACTAAGCTGCCCCTGCCACCCCTGACATTTACGCCAATTCTTCTCTCTACCCTTCTCGTTGCCTGGCCCTTACGGTTATTCTGATAACACACCGCTTCTCCCGCTATTACCATCTGCGCTGTTGCATAGATGCGTGTGTGTCTACCTCCAGTGAAAAGGCGAGAGCTTGAGTTTATACTTCTGAATGTTGATGTCTTTTGCTCTATTCTTTCCCCCGAATTTATGAAGTGAACAAAGTTAGACCACCGTTTTCCTTAGTGCCCCCCTAGGCAATATTTTCGCACCATTGCTCTCTTACAATTCATTTCATCATCAGCATATGGTCCAGCGTCGTAAACAAAGAATCTTAACAAAATATTGCGACTAATGTCGTCAAGTACTATGTAATCCAGACTACATTCCCTCAATGTACTACGCGACGCAGTGCCAAGAACCATCGCCATTCACTTTGGAAACACGAAGCTTACTGTTGCGGTGAGCTAACTCTGTTTGCCGTTGATGGCGACAGGGAAGATGCCACCCACTTCTTCCCCGCCGCTCTCCCCTTATTCCTTAACCTGTCAAAGAAGTTTTCAATCTACAGCTCTCAAGCACGATCACTGCCCTCAGAAGCAAAGGTAAGCAAAGGTTTCATGATTACGTGCCGTTTATTGGCTTTATGGCGCCGATGAACACATCGTCATCGTCTGCATCAAATTCATATGTTTGTTCTGTTCATGGACCGCTATTTCACTTTTCTACCCGTGTGGTAGTAAACGTAGTAAACACGTAGATACCCTTCGTTTCCTGTCATTCAATGCAATTTAGAAGCTAAGTTCTAAAGTGGTGAAGTTTGTTCAGAATTTTACAAAAGTTCTTTAATAAAAATTATATATTACACATTGAAAAATATGTAATATCATATAAAGTATCTGTTCCGATTATTATAATGGGCTCTGAGTAAATCTGTAATTGTAACCCGACATCAAAAAATCTGAAATTTCTTTATTCCTAGGTATTTCAGGGGCTGGTCAGAAAACAATCTTATTCATTTTCTTTGTCGTTAACAGACAAATATTCTTAAGAGTTAATTACATCTCTATGAACATACATAGACAAAAGGGTTTATTTTTGCTATAAAATGACGTTTTGACCCGTACCCTTTTGGCCTTTATCAAATTTGTGTGCCGAAAAATTCTAAAAGTAGAAAAATCTCGTAACTACACTAAACAGTAAAAAAGTGGTATCAAACGGATTTAAATAAATCGCAAGCCTTTTAAATTTCAAGTTTCAAATATATTATTCCTTTGGTACTGATATTTTATTCTTCTTGGATCTTTGAGACTGTATGATTAATTTGTCCGAGTAATTGAACTAACAAGATATTTAAAACGTCTTCTTTGTTCTGCTTCTTCATGGATTCACACCTATATTAGTCACGCAAACGAGATGCCGCATAAAACCTCGCAATGCACTGCTCTCGACCATGCCCCTCCTCTACAGCACCCTACGGCTCATGAGGCTCATGATTATGAGCAGTTGACCTCGCTGTTCGTCCTTGATGACATCGCGCAGGGATAGAAGCTACGAGAAGACGAGAGCCAGCGGCATGTCCTACCATATCTGTTCGTCTCCCAAATGCTCTTTTCCCACGAGACGCGTGCTGCTTGCCTGTGCTTCACAGGAAGTTGTCAGACCTTCGACCTCGTCGCTGAACCAACCAAGCCAGAGAACGCCAGATCAAGTCAAGACGAACTTTGCGTACTCTCTGAACGCCGCACTGGAGTGTTCATGTTTTGAAATTGACTATTCGAGCATGTATGAATAATATCTGCTGCCTCCCATGCGCAGACGCAAACACCGATACTGCCTCTACAATTCTAACATCAACCCTCTGTGTGTATGGTTCAGTAAGTAACTGCCGCCGCTAAAACATCTGCATACAATCCGCTCTCCGCTATCATTACTAAAACCTTTACCGTTGGTGTCAGCACGCCTACGTATCCCTCTTAAGTAATCGTAGACATCCACCGCATATCCATCGATAGTCATTAATTGATGCTCGAGGCGTCACTGCCACTTTTCTTATTGGTAACCATCACCGCTTCTCAGTCAAGACCATCTTTATCTAGCTTCAGTAAGTCGTAATGTCTCTCTACATCCTACATATCTTCTGCAAGTGACCGACTTTACCCTCTTTTTGTCAGTCAGAATCACTCTGTACTAGTCGGTTACTGTCTTCATCGGGGCTGCTACTTATATGGTCAGTTTACCAATGACTCTAACGCGTTGCCTATCATTAGTCTACAACAATTGAAAGCTTAATATTATATTTCTACTGCTGGTAAATCATCGTATCTACCGCAACTTCTATGTATTTCTCAGATAGCAGTCACTACCGACAATTCCTTCCTATTCGTATTGAGTTACCAGAGCAAACACATCGTATCTTACCAGGACTTGTGAGGTTTCATAACCACCACAACCCTGCACGCGTTGGTAGTCACCATAAACATACCTTTCTATTTTTAGTCTCCACAGCCATGACAATCATACCTCCCTACTTCTATCCAGTATCCACCGCAATCCGTCATCTCTCCTAGTAGGCACCCTTTCTCCATATCCCCGCAGACCTAACCTTCAACTAGTTATCAATACACGTCCCCAACGCACCAGCCACCACAAACCGCCATCTCTCCTCCTAGCCACCCATTCCCCATAGCCCTACAAACCTACCCCTCAAATAGTCATCAAACCTCTTCCACCGAGCACCAGCCACCACAACCCGCCATATCTCTTACCAGGCACCCATTCTCCATAGCCCCACAAACCTACCTTTCAAATAGTCAGCAACCCTCGTGCCCCCCCGTAATCTACTAGACACCCATTCTCCATGTCCACCACAAATCTACCCTTCAACTAGTCATCAAACCTCGGCCCCAGCGCACCAGCCACCACAACCCGCCATTTCTCCTCCTAGGCACCAATTCTCCTTAGCCTTACAAACCTACCCTTTAACAAGTCAGCAACCCTCGTGCCCCCGTAATCTACTAGACACCCATGCTCCATGCCCACCACAAATCTACCCTTCAACTAGTCATCAAACCTCGTCCCCAGCGCACCAGCCACCACAACCCGCCATTTCTCCTCCTAGGCACCAATTCTCCTTAGCCTTACAAACCTACCCTTTAACAAGTCAGCAACCCTCGTGCCCCCGTAATCTACTAGACACCCATGCTCCATGCCCACCACAAATCTACCCTTCAACTAGTCATCAACCCTCGTCCCCAGCGCACCAGCCACCACAACCCGCCATTTCTCCTCCTAGGCACCAATTCTCCTTAGCCTTACAAACCTACCCTTTAACAAGTCAGCAACCCTCGTGCCCCGTAATCTACTAGACACCCATGCTCCATGCCCACCACAAATCTACCCTTCAAATAGTCATCACCCGTCGTCCCTAGCGCCCCCTCCTCCCGCTTTCCCCGTGAGCGGCGCGGGCCGCCGCGCGCGCCTTGGGATGCAGATCCGTGTGTCGGGCGCGCGCGCCCCAGTGCCTGGGGGCGCCGACATCGAGAGTCTGCGGCCGGGCCGCGCTCCTCGGCGCTCCTCAGCGCTCCGCGGCGCTGCGGGCGGACGAGTTTGTAATTAGAATCGAGCGCTTCTCGCTCCGTTAGGCGTTCGACGCGCGCCCGCGCCCGCGGCGGGGCGGCGAAAGCGGGGGCGGGGGCGGGGACGGCGGCGGTGGAGGCTTGAATATGCATCGCCTCCCGCGGCGTTCCCGCCGCCGACGCCGTCGGAACTTTTCATATGGAAATGGTGGTGGAGGCGGGGCGGTGCGGAGCGGGGGCGGGGACGGCGGTGTGCGCTAACAAGTCGGAAAGAATCGTCCCGGAACGGGGAGGAGTGAGGCGGGGGCGGGAGAGCGACCTCTGTGAGGTTGGGCGTGGGAGACGGCGGGTGTGGCGCCGCGGGCGAGCTGCAGCGCCCTACTGATCTGCCGTCTCGGTGAGCCAGTTTCATGGAACGAGGGCAGGCGGTGTGTGGCTAATGTGTGTATCCACAAACTGGTGTTATACCACAGTAACATTATCAATCCAAGTAGCGGTGTACATAATATGTTAGTACTTTTGTTGTCTTTATTATGTTGGTCGTTAAGAGTTATAAAAAAATATCTCCTGGAGTACCATAAGGTGGAGTGTTTTGACCATTCTTAAATATTAGAAACATAATGGCAATTTAACGTACAGAAATATTATTGATTTGGTCGTTAAGTGTTTTAAAAAATATCTCCTGGAGTGCCACAAGGTGGAGTGTTTTGACCATTCTTAAATATTAGAAATATCATGGCAACTTAACATACAGAAATATCATTGGTTTGCGTGACACTGGTGGCCGTGTCGACTGCAAGGGATGGGAATGGGAGAGCGAGAGAGGAAGGAGAGTGAAGTGATGACGAGTTCAGAGGCGGGAACCAGCGTGTTCTAACCAGCTGGTAAAAATAACCCTGACTAGGTAGAGGCGATCTCTGTGAGAATGGGCATGGTAACCCGTGGGTGTAAATCCACGTATGAACAATGAACTACTGATGTGCCTTGTTAGTAAACCAGTTTCGATCTAAATAAGTTTATTAAATCGTAGCAGTATGTAAACAAATAGTCACTTTCAAATAAACTAAGCTAATCCGCACACCACCTGCCCGCGTTCCATGAAACTGGCTCACCGAGACGGCAGATCAGTAGGGCGCTGCACCTCGCCCGCGGCTAATACTCAGAATGGAAGGAATATCTGTCGGTGATTCCCAAGACGTTGTCCCATGTCCATCCAGGTATCCTAAAAAATATCGTAGAAACAATATAGTAACGGTGACGGCTATACTAGCGGCGGTAGTTACTATCAAGTCGGAAAAAAAAATTGTAATTACGTGGCGCCTAAACTTATTAAAAATACACATGCCTAATTAATGTAATCGTCTCGCTAGAACGTACAGATCAGTAAGTATATTGTGTTAAATAAGGGAATTGACATTCAAAACCTTAAATATCTTATCGACTGCCTGAAAGAAGTAAACTGTGACCAGTCGTGTTCTAAAGATAGACAAATCTGTGAAAAAACTAATATCTAAGGTTTGAGATTTTAAGAAGACGCGTTACGTACCTCGCGTTCGCAAAATCTCCGGAATCGTTCGTCAAAATGAAGCGTGTAAACTCGGTTTAAGAAGTTCTGCATTACTCACCCTAATGTGATTCTTAGCAAAGCAGCTCCGACCGGTTATTCCAACGACTATAAACCAGAATTGCGCAATATCTCTGCTTAAACTACATTTCAAATCCAATGTCGGCATCCGTTTCGAATATCATTTCCCGAATATCTACATTTCCTGTCTGGCGCTATTCCGGGAAGCCGATTCCACGTCTACGTATTTGACATTTGGGATGGATGTTGAACTAATGCAGTCACCGTTTCGAATAAAGAGCTGTTGTTCAATCTTTGTTATGACGTTCACGTTGCGGAGATTAATTTTCTCGAGAAAATCAGTGATAAGCGAGGATTGTTTTTGAGCGTCAAAAATCCGTGCAGCTAATTGGAACCTACGTGTTTAAGCTCATGAAACCGACATGCTTACCATTCGGCTAACGGGGCCAATTCCGATCCAACGCATGCAGAGATATCTGCTTCAAGGTAGCGGTTGCTTCTCTTCATCTCTGAGGACGACGATTACTAGTACAGTAAACCTCTCAACTGCAAATTCCTCTACGTACACGCAAATATGCATCGGTCACCGTTTCCTGGAACAGAACGCTAGGTAACTTTACTGGACATTCCCCTCTCTAAGATTTATCTCTAATTTAATCACAGTTCTAACGTAGTCGTAATATCTCAAACTTAATAGAACTTCTTTGTATATATAGCGCTCATTTTGTACATTATAATAAAATGTAGGTCTGTTCGTATTTCACAGGTTACTGGCACACCAATCACGCCGCAATAAAATTTTGAATGTGATTTTGCAATAAAAAAGCACAATTTTTTTTCTCGAGATGTAACTAAAAACAAAACTATTAATTCTTAAGAAATTCGAAATATATTGACTTAAAATAGTCATTGAAATACACACAATAATTGCAAACAAAATAATATTTTAGTATATGATCCAACATTTATTATTATTATTATTATTATTATTATTATTATTATTTTCCTTTTACATTCGCTTTGAGAACTAGAAACTACTTCGTAACCAGCCATGAATTATTGTTTGACATCTCAAATAAATTGACCATCGACCTATATTGTATATTTTTAAATGTAATTTAATGAAGCTTTTTCATAGAAAACGGATTCGTAAGAGCATTCTAAAGGCATGAATATGAATACCTACATTATTATTGTAGTATTTGTAAAAGACATTCTCTTACGAAAAATTCGTTAGCATGCAGGGCCATTCGTAAAATTTCTCCTCATTACTTCTCCAATAATTGCATCTGGGATGTTTTCATAGCCCCAGCCAGCAATCGGAAACAATATAATAATAATAATAATAATAATAATAATAATAATAATAATAATAATAATAATTGCTAGCAATGAAAATTACATGTTAGTTATGAAAATAGTTCCAGCATACCCTTGAAAGAGTAAAGCTCGTGTTCGAAGGGTTTCCCATAAAAGGTCTTACAAGTCAATGAAAAATACGAAATGAAAATCATTTCGAAAACACTGCCGTGCATTTCTTTTTAAAACACTGGTTGACATATTTACAGCAATAAAGTCAGGTCAGCAGTTGGGAGCAAATGTCATTCGCGTACTCTTGCATGCAAGGCTCGCTCCATGAATGCTTCGCCGCACCGTTTGCGCGAGTTAATTCTATTTGCACTGTCAAGATAGACTGGCTATCAAGGGACGCGGCGCCGCGCGCGCGGACGTGAGACGGCGGGCGGCGACGATCTCCGCCGCAATCTGCGGCGGCGCCCTCTCCCATGCGGGGACACCCCCGCCCCGCCCCGCCCCGCCCCACGCCCCCGCACCGCGCCCGCGCACCCCGGTGATGTATGGCGAGGCACGACGCGACGTTGCCGCCGCCGGCGACCGCCTCGCCCCCGCCCCCGCCCCCGACCCCGCCCCCGCCGACCGCCCCGTGCTCCGCTGCACACCCCACCCGCGCCGACCGCCCCGCCCCCTCCAACTGCCTCGCCCCCGCCCCCGGCGACCTCCCCGCCCCCCTCCGACTGCCTCGCACCCCGCCGACCCACCGTCTCGCCAACCACCCTGCCTTCCGCCGACCGCTCCGCCTCCCCCGACCGCTCCACCCCCCGCCGACTGCCCCAACCTCCGCCAATCGCCTCGCCTCCTCCCACCGACCGCCGCGCCCCCGCCGCTCACCCCGCTCCAGCAAACCGCCCTGCCTCCCGCCGACCGCTACGATCCCGGACGATTGACTCACCCCCACTAACCGCCCGGCACCCGGCCGACCGCTCCTCCCCTGCTGACCGCCACGCCCCCGGCTAAATGTACCACCCACTCCACTAACCACCCCGCCCTCGTTGACCGCCCCGCCCCTCGCCGACTGCCCCACCCCCCGCCAACCGCCCCGCCCGACGGTGACCGCTCCGCCCCTCGCCGACCGTCCTGCCCCCTGCCGACCGCCCCGCCACGAGCCGACAGCGCCGTCGCCTGCCGACTGCCCCACCCTCACCCCCGCCAACCGCCTGACCTCCCACTGCCCGCCCCGCCGATCGCCCCACCGACCAGCTGCCCCCATCCACTATCCCACCTCCCACCGATGCCCCCCCTCTGCCAACCGCCCTTCCAACTCTCGCAACGTCCGTTGAACGCGTCTTCACCTCCCTTCCAGGTTAGCTCATCGTGATCGCGCGCGCGATCTTTGCTTCCCCATTCTTGTCCTATCATCCTCTCGTACATACATACAGATACACGCACTACACCGATACTTAGAGAATAGTTGGGAGCTTAGAGATTCTCCAGGCTGGAGCAGTGTCCGGCTGGTGGGAGGCACTTTGATGGAGAAATCCCCCGCAGGATGACGTGTAGATGGGGGCCTCATCTCACCATACCCTCCTTCCTCACCATCACGCCAAACTCGCGTGCCTGCCACTTGCAGTGTTGCCTTCCGCCGCAGTGTCGCCGCGCCGTCCCCACTGCCCCTGTCGCTCTGCCCCGCTACATCACACCATTGCTCCTACCACCCCAAACCAACTAACTTACTGACCCTTCGACTCCCGTCAAATCTGTGTGCCTCTACCTTCGTCTGTTCACCGCCCCACTGCCTTCGCAAATCACATCTCCCCGCCACTCAACCGCACTAGCTACACCACCTCCATTGGTCCCACCGCCTCTACCATCCCACCGTCCCCCATCTTACCTTCCCCCAACCCCTAATCCCACCGGTCGGGCTGCCTTACTCCCAGGTAACTCCTGTTACCTCTGCCTAGCTCCTACCACCTTCACAGAACCAAGCAACTCGCACTCCTTACATCACAACGTTCACACTTAGCTACCTCACTGGCCATCTTTACTCTCACCTTCTCTTCCCCAGCAGCCCTTCCACGATTTCCTTCCCCAGCTCACCTCACCCTCTCCCACTGCCTGCTCCCAGGCCGCCCCTGTATCTCTCGACCCACTCGGCCCCTCCGTTCCCCACCGGGTGAGCCACCCCATCCACTCCCACCGTCCACGCCCTCCCGCTGCCCTGGAGCGTCGCCGCTTCGGCCGCGCCGACCACCGCCTTATCCACGCGATCAGCAATTAACTAATGTAACAGGCCATCAATAACGCCTGCAATCTCCTCCACGGGGTGTCGCGTCGGAGGAGACGGCGCCAGGTACATGCAGCCTCATGACGGGGGGCGGCGGGGGCGGCGGGGGCGGCGGGGGCGGCGGGGGCGGCGGGGGCGGCGGGGGCGGCGGGGGCGGCGGGGGCGGCGGGGGCGGCGGGTGCGGCGGGTGCGGCGGGGGCGGCGGGGGCGGCGGGGGCGGCGGGGGCGGCGGGGGCGGCGGGGGCGGCGGGGGCGGCGGGGGCGGCGCGGGGCAAGGCGTGCGAAGGCGTGTGCAATCGTCCGGTCTGGTTGGAGCTGCTTGTTGTAATCTCCGGTCTGGGTCAGTATTAAAAAGTACACGCACGCTCTTAATAGTCTTGGTTTAAAACTCGTCAAACTTTTTTATGTATGTTCTTTGAAATCTTTGTGGTTTTCCTAATATTACAATGCTTCTTCAATTTATGGAATTAAAATGAAATGTATGAGGCTACAAACGACTAATTGGTAGATTATAGTAATGATCATCAAGTATAAAATGATTATTAAATGAGGTATACAATGTAGTTTTGTGATCTGTATGTTATAGAAAGATGCATACCCGTATAACAAATAATCAACAACGTAATATTGATTTTTAAATGTTAGGCATATTGTATCCACTGAAGTTAGAACATTTGTTTTACAAATTACTAATTAACACCAATATAAGTTACTTTCGTTGATATCAGCAATTTACTTTACTTTACTTCACTATACTACACTTCTGAATGCGGTTTAGAAAGTGCACTATGCTAAAGCAATATACCATACTGGGATATTTTTATTGTATATTTTGGACATGCCCGTACAGTAAGTATCACCTGAAACATCTAGATAGAATACACAAGAAAGAGAATAAATTACCCTAAAGAGCTAACGCGATAAAGTCATGGGATTCGCTGGAAACGAAAAGAACGAGGGCGAAGCTTAGTGCACATTATAAATGGTACGTACTGTACATTATCATGTACGTAGTGTACTTTATAAATCATCGTTGAAAGAAATTCAGCTTAGGTTTGGAAGTTTTTCTTTCAGCTTCAAAGAAAATTCAACTTAGATTACAAAAAACAAATAATGATGACCGAAGCTACATTCACACAATTCGAATAAAAAAACAAATTTAGAACTGGGATAATTTTCATTTTGCAACAGAGCAATCAGAGATTAATAAAAAAATAATTTACCTGCAGCAACTTTCAAAGCCTTTTCTCTTAGTGTTCGAAGTTTTAGAAGTTAGAACAAGCTGAGAGTAATTGATGTGAAATGAGTAACTAAGTGCCGAGAAGTGCTGGTAAGTGTAATTCACTACGAAACGATATATTATAGTGCAGTTGAGTGTGCTGAATGCCATATATGCCATTTGTTAAATATAATTTAGCCAATATATATGAAGCTTGTATTGATTTTTATTACCCCTAACGTATAATCGTTGTACACCACGATAGAGTTAAAATAATTGTTACTCTTATAAATACCTGCATATACAATACTTAACTGTAGGAATAGTATAATTATTATATCTTTGTTTTGTAGTCTATTATTATTATTATTATTATTATTATTATTATTTCTATTATTATTATTACTATTATTACTATTACTATTACTATTACTATTATTATTATTATTATTAATATTATTATTATATTTTGTCGCGAATTCGCAATCTAACCACGGCTCTTACCGAGGCTCAGTTTCATTTATCCCGTGGTAAGTGTATGTGACTCATCTTTGAGGGAATCAGCATTATGCTGATTCCAAATTTTAACCCCCCACGGTTGCTAGTCTAGGCGATATGGGACATGAAATGATGATGATGATGATGATTATGATGATGATAATGAAGAATTATATTATTATTATTATTATTATTATTATTATTATTATTATTATTATTGTTACTGTAATTAACTGTCACAGTCGTACCCAATTGCAGTTTAAATAAAATGTATATACAAAACCGTAAAAATGCGTTTGGTATATGGGGTAGAAATATAATCTTCGCAAGGCTTCTCTATTTCGTTATTACCTTTTATTTACAAGGGAGAAATAGTCATTCAGATTCATTGAGAAAACACGAGATGTAAAGTTTTTAGAAAGTTAATCATATGAATCCACCTAAGCATTATACACGCAAGTCTAACATTTAATACTATGCAAAATATTACAACACCGTCTGTAAAAACACTTTCACTTTCACTGTACTTCCAATTTGAAAATGACCACATTCGTTAAGAATGAGAATTTCTCTCCTTAAAAATCGTCTCAAACGATATGTGATTATCAAAATCTGTTTCCAGCCACAAAGCAAATACCTGGTTGTTCATATTGTATACAATACAAGTAGATATTGTAGTGTATTCATTCTCTGAGTGAAAATTTCTATGAGAAGAGATAGCACGTTCCTATTGGTATTACTCCTCGAGAGCGCTCGTGGTGAGGTATGCAAACAAGTTGCCACAACACACCTCTGTTGCACGTGTTGCATAACTCGTAGCTCTTTCACGGAGAAGCGATTTTCTAGCGGCCTCGACCTTAAAACTCGACTTTCAGAGATAATTTCTCCACTTTATTTTCACGTCGTTCTTTATTACTGTTTTCCTATATCAGTAATTTGGTTCCCTACTTCTTACATTTATGTTCCCCTTTTACGTCTACTTTGTGGACTCCTCTTTTATTTTCTCGTTATTCTCTTTAGTTTTCTCATTCCCTTTCATATTGTCTTTTCAGCCTTCTCCTATCCTACCTCTGTCATTTCATCCTCATAATAAGAGGACTCGCTTTCATTTTACAACTAACCTCTTTATTCTTACATTTTATTTACTTATTTATTCTTTACTTTTGTTATTTACTCTTCTTTTCCTCTTGTTTTCGTATTCTCCCATGCCCTTCACGCCGTCATTGCAATTTATTCCTCTCCTACCTCTTTTGTTTTCTATTTTTTTCTTTACTTTTCTATACCACACTACTAAAGAGAAGAAATCACTTTAACAATATAATCTGCAATGTTTGGTCGTAAAATACGTTTTTAAGGTTCATTTGAGTCGTAACTTTGCTCACACGTGAGTACTAATGTCTATTGTTGCTGTTCTAAAGAGGGGTAAGTTTGGTGCAGGTGGTCAGGAGAGAGACGCAATTTTGTACCCGAGAATGGTGATGTAGTATATGTGTATACATACATACATACATACATTTGAACTGCGATTGGGTATGACACGGTGGAAGTTCAATAACAATACTTACAATAATAATAATAATAATAATAATAATAATAATAATAATAATAATAATAATAATAATAATAATAATAATAACAGTAAACGGATATTACAAGAAGAGGATGCAATAATCATACTATCATTAATATTAAGTATTATAACAATTATTTCAACTTTATCATGTAATACAATAATTGAAGTTGGTGAAACTAAAAATTAATACTAGCTGCATAGATGTTGGCTAAATTATATTTTAAAAAAAGAGCATTGATCACGTTCACTACAATCCATTGCTTTAAATTATACTGACCAGAATTTCACATCACTTCACCACACTTCACCGCAGTTAGGTACCCATTCGTGTACAATAATTGTGTTTATATGTGTATAATATATTTGTGCGGATAGATGGAATAACTTTCAATTGTCCCTCATAACACTGTCATATTAGAAAAGTTTGAGATAAAACTTCGTAAATGCTTCAGGCGTAAGGTATATTTGTTCCATTCCGCTTATCACTAAGATATTTTAATTTTGAGTGTATTTTATACGAAACCCCTACGACAGTGTCAACGTTTTTTGGAAATGACTGCAGTTTTTTCTTTCAATATTTTGTTGGAATTGAAGACATGTATTTATAAACATTGTTCAGTTCTCATTCTTATTAAAACCTTGGAAAATTTGAAGATAGCAAACTTGAAATTTATTTTCGAATCAGATCGATACCCTCAGTATTTGAGCTAGATATCTTTCTCAATACAATTTATCCCTTAGTTGGATATTTAACACGTTTCCTGACCTATGAAAAACCGTAAAATATATCCGCACGTACAAACGACATTATAATAAAACTTTTATTGTAAAATTCTCAAATATTAAAATAATTTTCCGCACGTCTCGGTATATTTCTAAATTCTATGACTGTCCGAGCAAGTTCAAACCAAAATTTGTGCATCTACAGCAAGTCCTGTGGAAATATTTACCATAGAAATTGTAAATATGTGACCCACAGACGTATTATAATAACTTAGTGTTACGTTTTGTAAACCACATATGACTCACAGGGCAGTGAACGTGTTAAATGAGGTCTTGCGCTTTTTTTAAAAAAAAATAGTAGTTCATAAGTAATAACTAGCAGCATTAAGAGAAGAAATTTTGGTCTGCCACGCATTTCCACTAATTTATTTTTCCTCCCGTGTGTCATGTTTTATTAATTAACTCTGTTTTCTTCTTTTTCTTTAAGTTATTATTTTCACTCTAATTTCACGTCAACATTAAATCCTACTCATAATCTACTTCTTTCTGATCTTCTCTGCTATTTGTACCTTGGAAATTTTACGCCTTCCTTCACAAGTCAGTTACTGGTGTCTCCGTTATTTTATCTTTTGAATATCTCTATCTTAATGAATTGCTCCGTCTCTTCATTGATCTTTCCTTCTCCAACCTTTTCTTCATATTATTCCTCCTCCTCCTCTTGGCACTCCTGTCGCGCCAACCCCATCTAGGCAATTTCCACTGCACGCAAGACACACAGACAGGCGCTCTGTGAGCACGCGTAGCGTCCAATTATACTTTACAAGCGTAGGCTATAATATTTACGGCTGAGCGTTGGCGGGCGTGTTCCATATATGCATTAGAGGGATACAACAAGAAGATACAATCGTCGATCCCGTTATATAATCGTTGCGCAAACGATTTGTTTGGTTTCATTTAAACACGCAGCAGTGAGGGGCGCGCAAACGCGGAGTGTGTTAAAGCAGATACGCGGACGTTTTCGGTTTTATTATTCGTTTTTTCCATTCCATTAAGTTTGTGGTTATGCTGCGTATTGAACGAAGAATTATTGTAAAACAAAACATCTAAGAAGTTATTATGTAAGATTGTTGAAAATATGAAACAGTTTTTGAACAATAATCACCTAGTAGATAGATAGATAGATTGATGGTGAGTTGATAAATGGATATATTGAAAGATGGGTAGATAGAGAGATAGTTAGATGATTAGATAGATAGGTAGATAGAAGCTTTATTCTGCAATTCGGCAGATGTCCGGTGGCAGAATGCCGAAATATGAAAGTTACAGTTACAATTGCTAGAACAAATTATAAGTAAAATAATAATAATATAAAAAATCAATATAAAAATCAAATTATCTTTGTCATTATCTTGACATGCAGATGATATTTACATTCCTATACTACAAATTAAAATACATATATACTAACATATAGATAAATAAACTTACGTATTACACAAATATACATACATACATACATACAGACATACATACATACAACATACACGCGTACATACATACACAGACCAAGAAACCCTCGAATCTGCACCTATTCATTCATATTCAGACAAAGATGCATAAACATTTGTACCTAACACCGCAGTGTAATTATATACAATACTTATAATAACTATTACATTTCTAATTAGTAAAACACTCATTACTATAAATAAATACCGTGTGTCAGAATAGCCTGTAGAAAGATGTTTTCGACTAGCGAAACAAATAGAAAGAAATAAAATAATTTCCTTCCCTTCCCTTCACTTAAGTGCACTGCATATCACTTTAGTGAAGTTGATTGCAGACGCTTTGCTAAGTCAAATACGATATGACTTGTTGATTATGCGTTGGGACTATTAATATTTATTTATAGTGACGGCGTTCTGTATTCGACGCGCCAAGTTGTAAAGAGTTTAATTTTGCCTGAGGACCACCCTTGGATAGATAATTGCGAATAAATCATGGGTAAAAGTTAATGAAATGTCATATTCTCTGGTGAATAGCGAATAGAATGAGAGGACGAAGCAAGAATTAAATCACGTTTTACCCACACTTTTCGATGGAGGGTGTTTATTTTTAATTTAGGTGAATAATTCACTTCGAAAATAATGAAATTCTCTTTACTCTTTGTATAATTTACTAGACGTCTGCGTTAGCATATGCAAGTAACAGCAAATAAAAGTAACTATTAAGTTTACTATTCAACAGGGAAATGTCGCAAGTCTATAATCCCCATAAGATCATTTTTTATGTTTTTGCAACAGATTGTGGTAATTTAGACAGTTGACAAATCTAGCACATTAACTTAATACTCTTCCTGTCCTGTTTATGCGTATAAAATTATATTAACTATTCAACTTTCCATTAAAGAACCTTCAAGACTGGCCTTTCTCCTCAAAAAATTTACGTCTAAAAGTATACATGAAATCACATATTCCACTAGCATGCCAATACTTGCGATTAAATCTTCATAATATTGTAGATTTTTTCAACTTATAATTATTTATTATCAGTGGCAAGGTGTGAGTTTTTACGTAGTCACCACAATATATATAGTGTCCGGTCCTATCTTTCTGAAGCGTTTGGAAGATATGGTATTCAATGCAATATTGCCCGTAACATGTGCTCTCCTTTATATATCTAAAGAACGCCATTTTTGTGGTATTATTTCTCCATATTCTTTTCAATAAAACTTCTAAACACCTTATGCATATTACACCTATTTATATAGAATTATTTGATTTTTTTCGTGAATCACGGACGTAAGATGGGTCTAAGATTCAGGTGGAGTAAAATTAAAATTCGGAGTATTGCATGCAATCAGTACCATACAACAAATATTTTGACTTTCCGTGAGCATTAATAGATTTTGTAAGAGCACGTAAATTACAAAATCAGAACATAAAAACATTTCAAATCATTTTACTGGCCTCTGTAGTTGAACATACCTTTTATTTTCAAAACAAAACTACATGCAAATCTCGTAAGTCGACACCTTAATGTGCTTCGTGTAACTTCAGTAGTCGAATTTAATAACGAAAAGCAATGTCGACTTTCTGCGCCGTCAATAGCTTTTTGAAATGATCTGAGACAAATGTTTGTTTCAGCCAAACAATGATATATTTTTAATGTTTGCCCATAATGCATACAATTATTAGAAAAGAGATAACACAACTAAAACTCAACAAAAGGGGTCAAGAACTATAGCTCACTCGAATACTGCGCACCATTTCTTTCACATGTTCATACTGAGAGTTGGAATGACACATTTTGCACCACAAGACAGGAGACCGCCGAACAATCGAGATTCCCTGAACACGGAGATGGATGTGAGCGTTTATTGTTGTAAAATAATACGAACTGCTGATCAGTTTAGCCACAGAGACTGGGTGGAAAGCTGTCAATTAGATGCTCTGATATTAAGGATTACTTTCCGCTCTTTTCGTTGTTTTATGACTATTCCTAGACTACTTTTTAACGAATATTGCTTAAATATGCATGTATATTGATTAATGACCCAATTGGTCTACAATGTTTAATTAGCAGTATTTTTATTATTTTGCACGGTCATCGCCGCATCTATTGATGACCGGACGCATCGCCACAGTTTCTTATGCCTGTAAATGAGCGAGTTTTTAGTTGATTGATTAGTGATCCCGGGCGCGTCAATTAAAGAGACCATTAGACCCGTAAGTGTAGAACATGTTTTTTCCTCGGAAGATGGCGGTGATCTTCCTCCGTTGAATGGCGACCTACCATCCGCTAGCGGGATTTTTCCCTAACCGTATCGTTTATCCCCAACGGCATCTCCCACCAGCGGGCACCGTCCCAACCGGGGCAGGTTGTAAGCTCCCGACCGGACTCCAGGCATGTGTAGTAGTATATGTAAGTGTATGTGTGTAAGTAATGTGTAGGATTGGACAAGGAAGAGGAAGGAAAGATCGCCAGCGATTCGTAGCCCGTTTGTTAGGGCACTGCTCCGGCATTCGCCTGGTGTTGATCGGAGAAACCACGGAAAACTACCGATCAGAGCAGCTGGCCGCTAGAATTCTCCTCCAGACAGTGACAGAAGCGAGTATTTAGTGTTCTTGGGCGTCTCAACTGTTTCGGTCATTCGTCCCGTGAGTGTAGTGCACAATACAGTCGAGGTACGACCGTGATTCTCCCTTGCTGGATGGTGAGATCGGGTGCCGGCCTACACATCGGGTTTAGGAGCATTTCTCCCGCCAGATATTTCTCGCAACGGAGCACCACCCCAACCGGGACAAGATCTTATTTTCCGACAATTGTGGTAGTGCAGTTTATGTGTAGAGCAAGTGTGTGTGTGTAAGGTGAGAGGAGATCACAAGGAATATGAAGGAATGATTCGCGCGTTCCGTGGCCGGGTTTTAGCGTACTACACCGGCATTCGCCTGGTATTGATCAAAGACCCCATGTAAAACTTCCGATTAGAGAAGCTAGTATCTAGAATTATTCTTCAGTCACTGGTTGAGTCGTGAATAACATATTAACATATTTTAACATAACTTATAACATATTTTTCACAACTTTTTCAACACACTTTTATTTTGTTTTTTTCGTAAATTTCAGTTATTCAAATGCACCATATCATTTTCAGTATTTACAAAGTTCCGTTACAAGAAGAGTGAAATTTGATATGGAGAAAACCACTAATACTGCAGGGTACATCCACATTACGAGCGTAAATTGTCAGGGAGACACGGTGAAGAGTAGAATACTCAAACAGTGAGAGCAAACGGCAATCTTATTTGATTTCCACAAGCAAAGCTATAGATAGAAAAGCAGGTAACGAGAATCCCTGTGCTGCAAGTGCGAACGAAGCGAGCTTTTCCTCGTGCGCAGGTCCGTTGGCGCGGGGCTGCGCTGTGTTGACCGCCACTGGCCCACATCCGCGCCGCGCGCTGTATTCGACGCACGGGAAACAAGGGAGTGGGGGGGGGGGATCGGGTATGTTGTTTCCTGGTAAACTCCACATGACTGCCACAGATACCATCTGGAATTAGCGATGGTCTTTCTACCGGCGCGGCGCTTTCATTTGCTAATACGCGCGCCAGTCATTACCTCTGCGCAAATAGGAGGAGCGTTCGCGCTCTCCCTCGCTCGCCGCCCTCTCGTCTCTTTTACGGCGCCACTCGCCCATTTGCTAACCGGCGCCAAAGCCGGAATTTCGCTTTCCAAATCGTTCACTGTTTTGGGACGTAAATATTCCTGCAGGGATAACTGACATCTACAGAAAATCCATTATACTCTTACTAATAATTAATTATTGTTCAATTAGTTATTTTTATGATTTATTCTTTATAATTTTCTTTGATTACAATATTCAAAATTATTCATTGGATTAATGTTTTTAAATTGCTTAAACCAAAGAGCTGTAATGTCTTATCTTGCATTTGTTAGTTTGTATTACATTTTTCAATTATATTTTTATAAAAACGTCTGAAATTTTTTTAAACATTGTTTTCACTAACTTCTTTTACTAGTTAACAATATTTAGAAATTTTCCTCATTCATACATACAAGATAAAACAAATTATTCAATGTGTCAAATAATTACACTCACTTCGCGAATATGAGTCTCTCTAAAAAATGCATGCTCTTTTAACCTTTAACCGGTATCTTTTTGGAGGAGGGGACAGAATTCTGCAAAAAGGTTATACTATTGTAAATGAAAGGTTCTTTTATTTAAACCTTATTAGAATGTTGGGCCTGGAAACAGTGACAGTGAGTAACTGAAATAAGTTTGCTGATCTTAAATTTTTATGGAGTCAGCATGTCTTCCACAAAATAGGCGATTGAAGATTCGCTTCAAACTGTAGTTATCATCACTTCAATAATCAACCAACAGTTTCGCTAACCAACTGTCTCGCGGATCCGAGCGTCTCTTTGGCCGATACCCGAATTTAACAGAAAAAAGTGTCTAGAGCAAAATGTAGTGCTAGTCTTTCTAAATCTCCTACTAAGTGGTACCCTGAGTGAAACTTACAGTTACTCTCATGTTATTATGAACAAAATTGCGACTTAAATCAGAACAAAAGTAGGCAAAAATTACGGTGGACCAAAACGCCGACAATGTAATAAAGATCTCTTGGGACTTGAAAATAAAACCAATATGTCACACAATATAGAATGTTATATTGACGGTTCAACAATGAATACTGAAAATGCAGTGTTACAACAAAATATTGCCGGAATCAGTTCCCATGCGTTTTCTGTACACGCCGGAATCAGTTCCCGTGCATTTTGTGTATCTGAAAAGAATGAGGAAGAATAAGGCAATAGTTTGCTGACACACATTTCCCTTCCAGCTCTCTCCTCCATCTAGCAATCGTTTTACGGAAAGAGCTTGTCCCAACACGTTTACCGCTCTCAGCGAAAGAGATAAGTTTTGGTGGTAATATATCCATTATTTCAGCTTGACGTGTTAACGTTTGAATAAAATACCGACAAATCTCTGTGAATTGTTGTATTTCTAAATTTAGATCGTTCGGTTAGGTTTATAAAACTGTAAATATAATGTGGGCATTGAAGTTGCCGTTGAGCGAAACCCTGACAACACTGCATTGTTACTGCAGATTTATTACGTGATTGAAGAGTTCCGGTTTATTTTTACATTTTTATAAGTTTATTTGAGTTATTAGTATTATATTTATACAAGTATGATACACATGTGTATAACTGACATGTATTCCCACCTCATAAATTATTGAGGCACTAGAGACGGCGGCTTCTGTTCATGTGGCTGACGTGATATTTCCTCCTGGAGTGGATTTGACAGACGAAGAAAGTGGTAATGAAGACTGCAACGATACGGACCGCCTTCCTGGAAACCAACTCCGAACCGGCAGTGAATTTCAGGCGATTTCTTCGAAAGATAAAAACGATATTTCCTTGGAAGATGAAGACGTGGTGTCCTCTCTACCCTTTAAATACAAAATGCTTTCAAGAAAAACTGATATTTTCATATGGAAAAAAAGGAGACTTATCTGCTACAACCTACTTTCTCTAACCAAAGACAGCCATCCCCTACATTTTCTGTTTTTATTCTTCACTAATGATATTGAAGGCTGTTGTACAAAACACTGTGCGTTATGCTTTCCAGAATAATGAAACTAACCTTTTACTATGAAAAGAAGAAATGCACACGTTTTACGATATTCTATCTAATCGGGTACATACCAGTACCACGACGCCGAATGTTTTGGTAGAATTCGGACGGTTCTCACAACGAAACTGTGGTGGAATCAATGCGAAGGGGGAGATTTGATGAAATATTTCTATTTTTGAATGTCTGCAACAACGAGGAGTTAAATCGACAAGATTAATTTGCTTTGGTTTGTCCGTTTCTTGAAGACGTAAAAAAGTCGTTCTTAGTGAACGCCCCTTTTGAATTTGATATATCTATAGATGAATATATGATTCCATACTTTGGTAGGCACAGTTGCAAGTAATTTACGAGACTCAAAATTGTACGCTTTGGTACAATGCTTGGGTAGCTGCCGAGAAAGGTGATTACTGTTTGAATGTTGAATATTGACCGTTAAATGTTGAATGTTGAATGAGAGGTATTGACAGATTCCCAGGTGTTGGTATTGGTGATTGTTGTCCTAAAATGTTGTGACATTCTTCACAAGAAATATTTCGATGTAAAATTATATTTTCTTTGAAATGATTTCTTCTAATTTTTATTTTTACAAAATTGATAGTCTGTCTTGAAACAAATGCGTCCGTGCGCCTGTTACTATTGTTATGAAAAGTGCTGTATCCTACCAAAGGATTATAATTGTTCCTAAGTGATGTATATATTTTAGTCTATAGTTATAAAAAGCAGCCTAAAAATTCAATTTTACAATATCTTGATAGTTTTATTCTGCAATGGAACTATGAAATCGATGAGTACATAAGAATCAAAGAATGTTTTATTTACCAAAACGACAGAAAAGTGTACTGTTAGATGTACCATTGTAGTTTTGAAACCTGTATTTCGACAATAATATTATATTATAGATTAAAACTGAATAAACGTTCATTAAAATATTAAATAACTGCTCATTGCTTTAGCAGGCAACGTACGGCAACTACAACAGCAATTACATAAATAGAAAATACCACACAGTACTTTCTATTTCTGTTGATGTTATCAATAGGTTGATATGGAATTTATATTTGACTGCCCTACCTACGAACTTTTTTGTATAGCATTCGTTCATTTCCTATTTCATATTGCTTTTACATTTTCAAAAACAATCGTACGGGGTTGGAACAGGTTTTGAAGGTGAATTGGTAGCAAACATTAATCGATTTAGTGGGCTTTATTGTTATCAATTTATCTTGCAACAATGACTTCGTTTGGCGCGTTATCATTTCGCAAAATGACAACAGTGCTTTCATGTGTCTTTGAATTCATACCATTGTTATCGGTCGTGATGTCTGTCTGATGTAAATAAAATTCTTATGAAAGGATAGATTGAAGGAAGGTAATAAGTCTAACTTGGAAGTAACAAACCCACTTCTTTACAGTAAGAAGTTTTAATCGCTGATTATGGTATTCAAAAATTGAAAGGCCACTTCAATGCAAAGCAGGTTTGTGGGAAATTATTATTGATTTCATGGAATATGTGCTGCAAATACTGTAACAGTTAAATTTATTTCTGTTTGTTTTATTTGTAAAAGTAGGAAATTATTGCAGCTCCTGAATATCGAAATGAATACGTCATAGGCGCTTTGTTTGAATTAGTGAAATTGGACGTTTTCAAGTAATAGTGGAGGTGTTAATAGCGCTGAAATGTCAATTTTCAGCATTATGTAACGCTTCCTCATAATGGGAAAAAGTATGTGTTGTTGCAGCACCGCTTGTTTATTTAAGGAAACACTTCAGATTTCGAAGTAGCTCTTTCTCTAGTTATGTGCTTCCTCTAGTTATGTGCATGCTGTCAACAGACACTCACTTCCTCGTTGCTTTCGCCGTATATTGACCACCCCCTTCGCGATTCTTTCATTTCAATATCTTCTATTTTTATCATTTCTGCACCGACGAGATCATTACCAACTCAGCGCGTTTTTACACTCGTATTCTACCCGAAATCAATAACTCGTTCTCGGACGCTAATACACTGTCCACTCGGCATCCACTCATCAAGTGCTTATTTTCAACTAAAGAAATTTTCTGCTGCCCTATCAACGTTTTTTGCTCCTTGACACTCATTCATCACCCGGTTTATTCGCAGCTTATCCTCTGTCTATCTGTCTTTTCTAATTCGTTTACCGAGTGTTGACGAAATTCCTATCCAGCAGTCTTCATTGTACTTCACTAATACGCTCTTAATGTTCGGAAGATGTGCAAATTGACATCGCATTCATTTTCGTGCCCGCAACACGATATCGCCTCGGTACGGAAGCTAGATGTCTTCGGCCGTCAGTGACGTCATGTATGAACGTGGTGTGCGACAGCTCGTCACGTGTGCCGCGATGCCCTTTGCCTCACGCCACGCTGTCCGCCGCCGTCGCAGAGGGAGCGATAACGTTCGGGAGCTGCCCATCACCCGACGCAGAGCCGCCGCCACCGCCGCCGGCGCGGATGCACGATTTCGGGTTCCCTGGGGACAGACGCGAGCGGTGGACGGAACGGCGTTGTGCAGCCAGTGACCACTCACTCTTCCGGCTGGCTCGTTGCTGGAGTGGTCCAAGAAGGAAGGCTTTTTGAATCCAAGCAGAAATATATAAATGCTCGTTCGATCAATTCTCATCTACCTTCCGGTTGTGACATTCAGCAGGTGATTTGAGGTGAAAAAAGAGATTCAAAGAATATAAACAAGTGTTATATGAGAGATTCTTTGTGTCTTCTTGAGTCAGTGCCTTCTCAAACGCATTCAGACTACGGTACTCAAAAAGTGGTGATCCAAGAAAGACAAGTATATAGTAAGCAAGGGATAAAAGGAGGAATGATTTGACTTGGTTGGTTCGTTTTCATTAATCTTCTGACTGTGACATTTACAAGGAGGTGATTGTACAAAGGCGGCTTCAAGGAAGCCAAGTAAGCAATATTTCGAAAAGTGTGTGCGATTTATTTCGACCAAAGTTCGACTTTCTTATGTCTTCCGTTTATAATAACAAGCCGAAGGTTATCCAATAACGCATAGTGCAACTTTACAAAAGAATATACGAAGAACGGAGGCAACAATAGAAGGCATATAACAAGCAGGTTCTTTATTTGGTGATTTGGTATACTGGTACGAACGGTGTATTTAAATGAATTTTCCCGTTGTTTGAGTTTTTGCAAACAGAACAAAAATGGTAGCTGGAAATTCGCAGGTTGAGTGTGAAATTTAAATACTCAGTGCAAGTGATTCAGTGTATTCTGAAAAGTATGAGTTGTAGTGCAATGGGAAGAAGCATACCAGTGCTTTGTATTATAGGACTGTGCACTCTCACGTCTGGCACTCAACTTCTGCCCACGTCTGAAGTGTCATGGCAGTCAGCGGTGCAAGCCGCAGCGCCATTCCTAAGAGCCAAAATTGTCGCTATGGTGCCACTGGAGTCACAGGAATCAGGTTCCAGTCCCACCGAAGACGCTAAAATGAGACTGGAAACACATTTCAATCCTACTGAAGACCCTGGAATAAGTCTAAAATCAGGTTATAACTCCATTGAAGACACTGAAGTAAGACTAGAGTTGGATTCCAATTCCCCTTCAGACACTGTAATGAGTCTAACATCAGACTCCGCATCCGCCGTAGACGCTACAGTAAGTCTCGATTCAGGTTTTAATGAACTCTTTCGCGCGTTGCACGATGAAGGAGTGCCTCTTGGCGTAGGGGCGGTGGCGGCGGAAGCCGTGGCTGTTCCGATAACATCATGTGACCAATTGCATCTCCGGCTTGCAGCGACTGCCGCCACCAGCACCGCCTGGCGCGCTCCATGGCTGATAGGGCTGGCGGCCCCGGGCTCCTGCCCCAACATAGCGGCTGCCTTCCGGAGGCTGGAGCGGCTGGAAGTAGAGCAGGCTGCAATTGCTTACGAGGGAGCTCTGTGGGTGTTCGATGTGTACCGCCTGAGAGCGCGGCTACCGTTTGTTCGGTGTGTGAAGCCAGGGCCGTTTAGGACGTTGGTGTCGTCTTGGGTTTCGGAGGGAGGGCAGGAATTAGGGAAAGAGGTGACGTGGGAGGTGTTAGGTACCCGGATGGTGGGGGAGACCGCTGAAGTGTTCGCAAATAATGCATCAGACGGGTCATTTGAAAGACACCTATCAAAGTTTGCTGAGTACGCACAGACGGACGACGCTAACGAGAATTTCCATGCATCGGTCCTGATAAATGTGTCGATGGAATCGAGGTACGCCCTACGATCTATGAAGGAGAATCAACAGTCCGAGCAGTCAGAACGATCAAAGCGATTACTGACATCGTACAAGCCAGGTAGTTCAGGGCGATTGATGGTTTCGAGGCGATCACGTCTGTCGGGTCTTTCGGAAGGGAGACTCTCAGAAACAATGAGTATATTTGAGCGTCTGCGGCAACCGAAAACTTCGACGTTATCCGGAAAGCCATGCAGGATGAGGCGATCGCAAAGATCGGTGAACTCATGTAAATCGGGGAGCTCAGCAGAATTGGTGCCATTGACACGATCAAGAAACACTAAACACTCCGAACAGTTGAAGCGATTGAAGCAGTTGGAGCAATCGAATCAATTAAGACCAAAGGAACTATCCTGGCAATCTCAGAGATTGGATCGGATAGAGTCATCGCGGGAGTTGTTCGGGCGATCAGAGCAACGGGAACGACTGGGCGAACCAGAGTCCTCATCCCACCCCCTGAGCGCGCTAGCCCCCTCCCACCTGCAGGGCACGGCGCTCCGCGTGGCCATCTTCCACTTCCCGCCGTGGGCGCGCGAGGTGGCGCCTGGGGCGTTCGAGGGCCCTGATTGGCTGCTGGCGGCGGAGGCGGCGCGGCGCCTGGGCGGGCGCGCGGTCACCGTGGCCGGTGACGGGCGCACCTTCGGAGGGCTGGTGAACGGGTCGCTGGTGGGCAGCAGCGGCGACGTGGCCTACGGACGCGCCGACGTGGCCGCCAACCGCAAGTTCCCCAAGCTGCAGCACGCGCCGCTGCTCGCCTTCTCGGACTTCGTCGCCGCCGAGGCCCTGCTGTGCGTGGTTAGTGCAAGGTCTTTGGACTCCCTATCAAAATCGGAGACAAAAGTGGAGGGTGCTAGTGTAGGAGGCGCTAGTGTCACCGGGTAGGACGCGGCCGAGGCTCTAGTGGAGGGTGCTACTTTAGGAGGCGATAGTCTCACCGGGTAGGCCGCCGTCGAGGCTCTGTTGTGCGTGGTTAGTGCAGGGGCTTTGGACTTCCCATCGCAATCAGAGACAAAGGTGGAGGGTTGTGCTGTAGAAGGCGCTAATGTCACCGGGTAGACCGCCACTGAGGCTCTGGTTTGTGTGGTTAGTACAAGGCCTTGGAACTCTCCATCAAAATCGGAGACAAAATGGGAAGGTTCTACTGTAGGTTGCGCTAGTGTCACCAGGTCGGCCGCCACCGAGGCTCTGTTGTGCGTGGTTAGTGCAGGGCCTTGGAACTCTCCATCACAATGAGAGACAGAGGTCGAAGGTGCTACTGTAGGAGGCGTTAGTGTCACTGGGTAGGCCGCCGCCGAGGCTCTGATTTGCGTGGTTAGTGCAAGGCATTTGAACTCCCCATCACAAATGGAGACAAAGGTGGAGAGTGCTTCCATAGAATAGATACTACACAGAAAGGAAAGTAGAGAGCGGCTTCTTTGTTCTGCAGTAAGCCATCGCGCAGCGCGGACCGCCATCTTGAAACTGTGCGAAGAAACCGCAAGAATCAGCTCAAACGCCATTTTCTCAAAATCGGCTCCAAGTGTTTTGTTCTCACTTTTAGAAAGGTGTTTTGTTCTCACTTTTAGAAAGGGTAGTGGTTATTGCACTCTTTATTATGACTTAAAACTTATTTTGATGAATTATTGTGTTTTTCGCGTCATTAATATGCACATTTGTAGCAACGTAAACACTATTGAATTTGTCAGTTAAAGTACTTTAAATGACTTTATATCAAGTTATTGGAAAACTCAAAACTTTTTGAGAAAAAGAGCTTCAATTTCGCATTTTTAGTAAATCTTAAATGATATTTTCTTTGAAACGGCTCCGAATTTTTTTTAGTGACAATTATCATTTATAACGAGGTTTCACTCTTCTTTAATATTCTTTAAGTAATATTTCGGTTCTACTATAAAGAAACCGAAGAATTGAAACAATTAAAAAAAGTGTTTTGGGTGGTGATAGATGGCAGAGTATGAGGCAAGTCCGATAAACTAGCTCAAACCAAAGAAAATAGAAAACTAATACGAGAAAGTCAGTGCCATTTTGTAGCAGTATAAGTTATGAATTTATAATTATTTACTTTTTTATCTCTATTTTTTATTAATATTTGCCTATGTGCGATACTAATATTTGCCTACACGAAGCAAATGTCCCCTCGGGTTACGTATGTTTTTACTATTTATACACACAACAAATACGAGTGAAACGGAAATAAAAATCCTTCACCACTGTTCACCACACAAAAAATGCCGGGTCGTACAGCTCACTTTCTATACGGCGACCTTTTTTTACACACTTTGAATATGGCTACCATGCACATCATATCAGCGCACGGATTGTGGGTAGCTTTCCTTTCTGTGAAGTACCTATTCTGTGTCGGAGACAAAGCTGGAGAGTGCTACTATAGGAGGCGCTAGTATCACTGGGTACGCCGCCGAGGCTCTGTTGTGCGTTGTTAGCCTTGGAACACATCAAAATAGGAGACGAAACTGGAGGGTACTACTAAAGGAGGCAGTAGTGTATATATATATATATATATATATATATATATATATATATATATATATATATATATATATATATATATATATATATATATATATATATATAAGAAGCCGCTGAAGAAAGCGCGAACGTGGGCGCTATCTTTTGTATAAATATACGTGCGAGCTTGCGTCCCGCGAACGTGCGCAACAGCCACGCACTTCTAAGTTCGTTGGCAGCAGTTCGTATTTTAGTTCCTAGAAGAAAGTGCTACAGGAGAGCGCGCCACTGTAATGGTCTTCACCACGTTATATGGGAGTTGAAAGGCCTTGGGTTACTGTGCTACGCCCCTCGCTACGTAGTTGTCTGCGCATATTCGTGACTCGCGTCTTGTACATCGTAGCCTAGTCAAATTAGACAAAACGAGTGAAAAAAATCTTGGAGTTTTGGAGTTTGGCGTGTTTGTTTGTTGGTTCCTACCGCATATTACACTAAGAATTCTGAAGTGGGTGAAGGGTGATCCGGAGGTGGGAGAGGGGGAGGGTGCATTGAACATATAACATCAGTTTTACGTATAAGTTGAATATCTAAGAAAGGAACTTGATATAAATAAAAGCAAGAAGTTTTCGAGACTATAACTTAGGCCTTAAAGGTTAATTTGACGACAGAACCTTATAGGGACTTTTTTGTTGAAAATTGTATCTACTTTAATTTTGTATACAAGGTATGTTTTGGTAGAATTGATAGTTACGGAGGTATGAGCACAAAAGTACAAAAACACCTTTAAAGCCCCCCCCTACCACCACAACCGGCTCACCCCACACACTTCAGAAATTTTAGTATAATATTCGCTAGGTACCAATAAACAATAATGCCAAGTATTTCAAAACTAGGGGATTTTTTCCCTTCGATCCCCAGTTATTTGTCTCATTTGACTGGTCTCTCAGGGCAGGTCAAACGCAAGAATTTGGGCCATGGTGCTTGCATGGGCACGCTCAAATGCGCCGCATCTCTCGCCTCTCATTAGATTAGCTCATGGGTGATTAACCGCTTCGGCCAAACTTCTTTCTCGGTGTGACACTTTCCCACAGCGCGCGGAGATGTATCTCCTCTTCGTGCACATAAGTTACACATTTGTGGGAATTATGATGCAGTGTTATTGACGTTTTTACATGAAGAAATAAAGGAAGTCATCTCCGTCAACTTAATATTCTTATTTAGATAGCCATCTATCGACAGAAAATAATTTTCTTTATATTTGTAGACCGATGATGACGGTAAAACTGTCGAAAGACGGCTATCTAAATAAATCTATTAAGTTGACGGAGATGACTTCCTTGATTTCTTCAGTTATATATTTACCATGTATTCGCTTCGTAAATGTACGAGTATTAATTGAATCTGCAAATTCATTATCGGCTAACCATTCAAAATAATGCATTTAGGTCACTTTTTGAGAAACTTAATTTCAAAACGTTTTGAATTGTTGAAGTTTTATAATTTTCCCTCTAGTAAGATGCAGTATCATCACTGTCCTCATCCATTTGAATTAACCATAAAATATCCTTCACTTCGTCACTGAGACAGCAGTATATCAATTTCATCATCTTTAGGGAATCAAATGCTACAAAATGCATTACAACAGAATTAAAAGTGAAAATGTTTACAGTCCAATCGACTGAGCGTCATTGACGTCCTTCATTCTGGCATTGGCTTGCACGCGGCGTGCGCTGGTTGTGTGGGAGAGAGGCGTGCGAACGCGAGCGTGTGCGTGCGAGCGTGTGCGTGCGAGCGTGTGCGTGCGAGCGTGTGCGTGCGAGCGTGTGCGTGCGAGCGTGTGCGTGCGAGCGTGTGCGTGCGAGCGTGTGCGTGCGAGCGTGTGTGAGAGAGCGTGTGCGAGCGAGCGTGTGTGAGAGAGCGTGTGCGAGCGAGCGTGTGCGTGCGAGCGTGTGCGTGCGAGCGTGTGCGAGCGAGCGTGTGCGTGCGAGCGTGTGCGAGCGAGCGTGTGCGTGCGAGCGTGGGCGTGCGAACGTGGGCGTGCGAGCGCGGGCGTGCGAGCGCGGGCGTGTGAGCGTGGGCGTGCAGGCGTGAGAGCTTGATTGTGGGCGTGGCGGATGCGCAGGTGGCGAAGGCGGCGCGCATCCCCCTGTGGCGCAACGTGCTGCTGCCCTTCCCGCTGGGGCTGTGGGCGCTGGTGGGGGTGGCGCTGGCGGCGGCGTGGGGCGCGCGGGAAGCGCTGGCGCGGGTGGTGACCGCGGGTGGGGCCGGGGGCGGGATGGGGCGGCGGGGATTGCAGCTGGTAGGCGCGTTGCTGGGCCAGGCGCCGGCAACGGCGGCTGGGGCAGGGGGCAGGAATGGAGGAGGCGGGGTCGGTAGAGTGGGTGGGTTCGGACGGCGGGGATTGCAGTTGGTGGGCACGCTGCTTGGCCAGGCGCCCTCGATGCCAACCGTGGCCGGGGGCGGGGCTAGCAGAGGGAGTGGAGCCAGGGGTGGGGCGGGCCGGCGGGAATTGCATCTGGTGGGTGCGCTCTTGGGCCAGGCGCCCTCGACGCTGACTGGGGCCGGGGGCGAGGATGGAGGGGGCGGGGCCGGGAGAGGGAATAGAGCCGGTGGTGACATAGGGCGGCGCCCCTTACAGTTGCCGGCGGCAGCAGGGGGTGGGGGCGGGGCAGAGAGAGGCAGTGGGGCCGGTAGTGACACGGGGCGACGGAGCTTACAGCCGGCGGCGGCGTCAGCGGGTGGGGCCTGGGGCGGAGCTGGGAGCGGGACCGGGGGCCGCGGTGCCGACCGGGCCCTACTGCTGCTGTGGGTGGTGTTCGGGGTGGTGGTGGGCACCGCCTACCAAGGCGCGCTGACCAGTCACATGACGGCGCCGTCCTTCTACCCGGATCTCGACTCGGTGGACGACCTGCTGGCCGCGGGCACGCACCTCAACACGCACCCCGCCGTGCGCCCGCTGCTCAGATACATCCGGCCAGAGTTCCTGAGGCAGGTGCGCTATTCTTCTGAACTTGCAGGATTTACGTTCGACTCTATACTCACTGTCATCCGTCTCCTTCCATCAGTTTTAAATTAAACCTACGTCCAATAATAATATGACTTTCGTCCATTAAATACAAAACTATGTTCTCTAATAATTCCATTGTTGCCCATGAGGTTGAAATCTGACTTCTTAATTCTCCCATTTTCTTCTTTTATATTCAAATCTGTTTACTAATCGTCTATCTTTTACGTGAGTTGAAATATATTATCTAATCCTACCACTTCTTTCAGGTTACATTTTCTATTGTACTTGTACTCTTGCTGGAACTAACAGTAACTACAATTGCTGTGATACTTAGTTCAGCTTGATGTTTCTTTCACTTAATTCCCTTCGCCTACATTTTAAAATCTTTACTTGAATTATTTTAAACCGCTTATAAATTTACTTTGTTTAAAAGCTGTACTCTTCTCTTTTTTTGTCGTATTTGCTCTATCACATACTTGATAGAAATTATCACAGCTAACAAAGTCTCTGTCACCTTTAGTTTCAAATCTGGTTTGTAATTATTTATTTTAATTGTAAAAAATATTAATATTAGTAATTAAAATTTTATAAAACTTCAAAAATTGGATTGTCTTCTGCCGCGCATCTTCCGGAGCACTTCGCGTATTCATTTACATCATTAGTGGTAGTTGACATCACACAAAGTGGAAAAGGTCGAGATAAAAAATATATTCTTTATTGAACGTAGCACTTTCCAACTAGTTGCAAGCTCTCTAATATTGTGTTAGTTAATCAAAGAAAGGAAACGATTAAGTGTGAAAAGTTTCTACGCGTTAGTAGACCTATTGTTGTTTTTTTTATTGATTGATTTTTTCGTGTTTCCGGGTGCGTCAACTGCTTCGGTCATTAGTCCCGTTAGTGTAGTGCATGTTTCTTTCTCGGGAGATGGCGGTGATCTTCCCCCGCTGGATGGCGAGATCCGGCGCCGACCTACCGTCGGCTAGTGGGGTTTCCCCCTACCCAGGACTCCCTCCCAAAAACCGGGCACCGCCCCAGTCGAGACAAGCTCTAAGCTCCCGACCGGTCTCTCGGAATATGTGGTAGTGTAGTGCATGTTAGTGTAAGTGTGTGTGTAATGGGAGAGGATAGGACAAGGAAGAGGAAGGAAAGATCGCGCGCGGTCCGTGGTCCGTTTGTTAGGGTACTGCTCCGGCATTCGCGTGATGTTAATCGGAGAAACCACGGAAAACTACCGATCAGAGCAGCCGGCCGCTAGAATTCTCCTCCAGACAGCGACTGAATTCGACCTAGCTGGAAAGCTACTGTCGAAAATCCTGCCGCCGTCAGGACTCAAACCTAGGACCTCCCGGTTAGAGGCGTTGCAGTGACATCAGTTGATGCACTGAGCTACCGCTACCGGTCCTATTGTTTTTGTTATAACAGCAAATAATCTACGCAGGTTATATAAATACGACTCTTTGTACTTTCTGTGACGAGCTCTGAGAGAGTACTTTGAATTATCAAAATAGGAAGCGGCTTGTGTACGTTCAGTGACACCTGACTGTCGACCCTCCCAGTGCAGGGAGGTCGCGTGTTTCATCCCGGAAGCGTTCTGTAAATTTTCTTCATTTGTTTGGCATCTGTGAGTTTGTGACCTTGATTGAATTTCGTTCGCCCTTATCAGTGGTCCCGTGGTGTCCCTGATCACTTCAATGGTGCACCGGAGTAGGCTCTCATTCAGTAGACCACGGACCGCACTCGATCTTACCTTCCCAAGTCAAAAACCTTATCTGTCGAGACGTCCCAAAACGATAATTGATCAATGAGAGTATGAGGTAAACTGTGGTCTCATTCACTGGTACGCTCGCTACAAGTCCGACTGCCGCTATCAGCAAGGGCTATTACATCTTTATTGAAACTTTGGACAGGCCTACTAGTTGCAAGGAAAGGGGCGCCCGGTTCAACTTTAAGTAAAACTCACTAACTTTGCATGATTAACATTTACCTCATTTGTCAAAAATACTGAATAAGAAGAAATCAATTATTTATAATTCTTTGACCCCGGTGAATAAGCTGATAAGTCAAAAAAACTGCTTTAAACTAATGCTATAAATATAGGATTAATGATGTTCAAACAAAACCTACACAAAAATAGTTTTGTTTCAACATGACCTTCGTTTGAATACCATTTATCTCTGATTTCATTCATTTACACGTTTTTTGCTCTCCTGTAAAATTAAGTGTTTATGACTTATCTGCTTATTCACTGGGATCAGAGAATTATAATATTACACGTAAGAAACAAGTGTTTGTGAAGCGAGAACATAAGGGTCTGTCCAGCGTTAGTATCTGGACGTTTGGACGATTTTTAATACAAAGAGTTTGAAATCACGCATTATACGCTAATTAAAACGCATATACACCTACACGCACATACACCTATTTATTCCCGTTAGTATCCGGACGCAAAAACAAACCGCTTTTGTTTCAGTCTCGGGCATTTAAAACGCATGACAACTACCTCTATCTTTCAACATACACAAGAACTAGGAGGCTTGAAAGTTTCCACAAGATAGCAGCAATTTACAGGTTTTTACTGAAAGTTTTCCAAAATTTTGTTAGTATCCGGACAATATAGAGATGGTCTCTAATATATGCAATTTTTCGAATATAATGTGATTTGAGTCGACAGACTTTAATTTGAAATCTTTGATAAAAGCATCTAAAAGGTATGGAAAAAACAAAACTATAAGTTTACACAGTATATTCCAGTTAAAAAAATCTTCAAAATAATACTTGTTCACGGTAGTTTCGAACGCAATTGAAACGGCTTCAAATTATAATTGAAAAAATGACATAAAATAAACTCAGCAATAAAGCAATCAATTTTACCATCAAAAACAAACATTTCAATGATTTTTGAACAAGGTGCATTCGTGTACAGAGCGCAACAAATTATTTTTATTTTGACCAGAAATGGACACATTCGCGTGGACGCACCCATAAGTCAACCCTCACCTACTTGCGTCTCACCAGGCCACGTACCATCTCAATAACTTTCGCAGCTGCCTGTCTTATAGTTCCTGCAGGAAGTTGCGCTGCTGCAAGCGTGGCCCCTGTTTTATCTGGGAGTTGAAAGTCCTTGGCTCCGGGCGTTGGGTGCGCGCAGGTGGGCTACGAGTACGACCTGGCGGACGACGCGGCGATGCTGACGGGCGGCCACCGCTGGTGCGAGCTGACGAGCGGCAGCGCGGCGCGCTTCCTGGTGGCCGAGCCGCGCTACACGGAGGCGGACGGCAGCCCGCGCCTGCACATCGTCGCCGAGCCCATCGTCGCGGGCTACGTGGTGTTCGAGGCGGCGCCCCGGTGGCCGCTGCTCGATAGGTACCTTGTGTTGGAGCAGCAAGTGGCGAATCCGAGTGGATCCGATTGAACTGAATCGAATTGAATCGAATTGAATTGAATTGAATTGAATTGAATTGAATTGAATTGAATTGAATTGAATTGAATTGAATTGAATTGAACTGAATCGAATCGAATCGAATCGAATCGAATCGAATCGAATCGAATCGAATCGAATCGAATCGAATCGAATCGAATCGAATCGAATCGAATCGAATCGAATCAATACCTTATTTTACGTGGTGAGACTCAGGACTGTTCTTCCGTCTGACCACGTACATTTTGTTACGCTCCTTTCACCAACTAGGGGAGAAGAAAGGTATTAGTTGGGCGACGAAGCAGGCGATTTGAATTTAGCTCAGAGGCTTCATTTACGCTTGAGGATCTTCTTCTTGCAGTAAATCTACTAACATGGGTCAGCTGGCTTTACTTCTCCTCCGAAGGAAGGCGTACGAAGGATTTTTTTCTCCCTAAAAAGTCCACTTGCTTGCTACTCCACACTTAATTTATTTTCTACTGGGAGGATAAATCCCCGGAGTAGACACTAAGCTTTTTACCTTTACTCTCACTTCTCGCGACCAAAACACATGCTTTGGGATACTGGTATCCGAATCCCACCTGAACGCAGTTATTCCTTTCGGAAATCTACACATTCAAAGGCTGGGTTTGGCCAACCTGCCAGCTCAGAACTACTGGCTTTCCAGGCCAGTGTCGGAGACGAAACTCAGTCCCTCCTCCTGCGGGGACTTTGGCTGGAAATAGGTGCTGGGGCATTGGGAACGGATGATTTGACTCCATAATATTTATCTTCTATTGACATCTGTGAAACTGTTTGATCACTAAACGGCGGCTACATCTTCATCTAATTATAATTATCTTTCTCTATACCTGTATCCTCTCCTTTGGCCCGTTGTGCACTCCTCCTATCGTCTACACATCGTCGCCAAACTCGTCACCTCGAACTACAAGCTGTTCGAGGTACGCGATGACTTTTCACTAGGTGTCTTTGTATCAATGCTGCGGTGTTGAGAAGAGGTGTGTTTTGGGGAGAATTGTTGGGTAGGTACGAGCTCTGAATGACTTCTTTTCATACATCTATTAGTTTGTATTCTTGTATGCAATTTGACCATTTTCGTTTTTTTATTTTCTTTTTTCTTTTTCTTTTTATTCTTTTTCTTCTTCGCCTTCCTCTAGACTTATATTCTCTTGTGCTTCTGGGTACCCCTTCCATCGCCCGGTCATCGAAACCATAATTTCTGGGTATGCGTTATTCAAAGCGCCGCTACGTTTTTCTGGTTTCCAGGCGAAAGCACGTACCTGAGGTCCTGGAACAAACGCAGGGGCGTTTGACTGAGGAAGATTTATCCTTCATGACTATTGTTGAAACTTTTCGTTGCTATCATCAGGCACAAAGAAAACTAGCGACATAGAGTAGTAAATTTTCTAGAGCGTCTTATTTCAAACAAAACTCGCCCATCTTTCAATACATAAACACGATTTATCACTCTATTATACAGACATATTTTTTAACGATTAATTTAAATAAGAAGTGACAAACAAATAAATACAATTTTTATTTTTAATTGAAACATTTTTGGAGCTTCAGTTAAGTTGGAGTCTGGGGCTAGTTTTCCCAGCTTCCCTCTTAGATGACACTGGTAACCATAACTGACCTAAATAGGGCATTTAAATCTGACACCTTCCATGGATGTGTTCTGTATGTCACCTTCCAAAGGTTTATTATTATTATTATTATTATTATTATTATTATTATTATTATTATTATTATTATTATTATTATTTTATTATTTTATTATTTTATTATTTTATTATTTTATTATTTTATTATTTTATTATTTTATTATTATTATTATTATTATTATTATTATTATTATTATTATTATTATTATTAAAAAACAGCAATGAACTCCCTGCTCTGGATTATTTCACTGAAAACGAAGCCAAAGTTTTCTGTACTCATTATTTTTTCACATACTGTTATACTTTCTGATTTACGACGAGTATCTTTATTATCATATGATTAATAATTTTTATTCTCACCACAGACAAAAAAGTTACAAAACACGCGTTTTTTGCTCATTCACTTTGGTACATTTCTCTTTTTATGAAAATCCATGGTTCTCCATTTAATAGCAGTGACGGTGTGGTTAGGACATAACAAACCCTAATTTTAGGGTTATTTACTACTCCTCAATTTGTACACAATACCAATATTGATGTATTAATAAGTTGAACTGGTTTGCAAGTTGTTTTTCTCCATAATCTTTACCATATTATTTCAAATGATGCATTGTACATACTAAAAGTATGTTATCCCTTGTTTGAATCAGCGACGCAGTTGACAGCTGACACTTGTTCATGCATATTTCTGTATATTTCATATCTATGTAGAAAATGTTGGTGGCATAATCAGGGAGTTTATGCTGGTTATCTTTTCTGGATCTAACTTTCACCTCCAAAGCTATTGACAGTATGTTCTTATGTATTTTTCTTGGATTCAACTACTCGAAAAATCATTTATCGGATATTGTGAACTAAGTACAGTGAAGTGATGTATGAATTTCTTGTTCATATTTAAAATGCATAGTGATTTTGACAAAACTTTAGTTATTATAGTGGTTTGTCATTGCCTTCCTACTTTTTTGAGCTCTCGCGTTTCTTTACCACAGCTATTCTTTTTTTAACGTTTTGTGAGAGTTACAAGGGATTTACAAAAGCGACTCAATGTTCAGAACCTTAATTCCTCAAACTTTTATTAAACTGTCAAATGTTTGTCACTTTCATGCATCTGTAGAGAAATAAAATGAATTTCAAATAGACGAACAATATTCATACATACGTAAATGTAAATATTGATGATGTGGCGTTTTCATTAAATGGTACAATAACTGCGAGTGCCCCGAATCGAAAAATTAATGCGCAAATCTAATCTCAAATGATGGCGATTTGGTCAATAGTCGTTAATTTATTATAAAAAGTCCTATTCGTTGTATAACGCCGTCGCTTGGAAACTCTATCAGCGAGAAACAAAAAAATTAAAACGACCGCCTATGAATATCAATAAGCCATTGCAATGCCGAAATTAACACTTGTTCACCCAACTGAGATTCACTGGAAATGAAAATGCAGTATGTGTCATATCCGTACACATTGTAGTTTTTTTGTATTATTGAGAAAAACTCGAGTGATATTTATTGTGTAGTATTAGTAAAACCAGAGTTGGAAACAAATGTTTTTAATTAAAATATATTACTACAACATATAAAATATAAATTGTAGCGTTTTGGAATACAAAAATAGGTTTGCAAATTAATACAGAAAGACTAATTTTTAATTCCAATTATGCTTGAGGAAATTTAGATAAATTATTGTTGACTTGAAGTTGAGGTGAATGACTGCACGTGGAAGGTACGCAAAGAATGTCATGATTCAGAAGGCAGAACCAGTTTAAACAGAAAACAACACAGCACGCAGCACCTGCAGCTATTGTGAAAATGCAATCGGTATTAGTTAAATGGATTTTTGAGTCTTGGATAACTCTTTAACCCTTAAGCGGGCGCGAGGAGTACAGAGTACGTCACGCTGCATTTTTGAGCTTTCTTTCCCTAAACTTTCGTTCAGCCGGAAATGCCGATGCCTAATACCGTACTGCCAGTTGTTGCTCTGCCGATTGTGAGTCAGTACGTTTTTTTTGGTTGTTTTTTTTGTGTTGAGTAAGCTGTTTACCAACTCTTTTCCTTTTCCATGTAGGCGTACTCCGTACGCCGCGTAGATACTTTAGATTTTTTTCCCTTTTTTACCATAGAAGTTATGCTTGGCACTAGTAACGCTCTTCTAGATACAAAGTTTGGGCTGGAATGACATTTGGAATTGGTCCAATCATCATGTAACATTTTGTAATTTCACCTAGGTCTCGTGAAAAACTGAATGAAACAGACATATTTTGAGTTCTTGAAGATCTGAGAAAGAACAGATCGATGACGACTCGTCTGATGGTGAATCGGAAAATACACAAATGTCTGATCACGACAGTAAATCTGAAGAAGACATACGCACATCTGAAGACGATATACAATAATGATAGTTATAGTAATTGCGAAGAGCTATCTGAAAACAGAGAATATTATTCTCAAATCATTATCAAACACAATAGATCGTGCGACCATTAACAAATGTAATAAATTAAAAAGTGGATAAAGACGCCCTAGAAAAGAGAATTTTCTAAAGCTAAAAAGAAAAATTGAAGAATATTCTTCCCGTCGTAAAAATACAAGTGGCTAATAACGTGAAAAATGAGCTCTTTGCATTTATCACTTTCATATACATTTTAGATGAATTGATTAATGTTTTGGTTGATTTGTTTAATGATTCGGGCACGTCAATTGCCAAGAACATTATTCCCGTTAATGTAGTGTATGCTTTTCTTTGGGAGATGGCGGTGATCTTCCCTGTTGGATAGTTAGATCCGGTGCTAATCTACCGTCGGTTATCGGGGTTTTCCCTAACCAGGTATCACCCACCAGCGGGCACCGCCTGTCAATAATAAAACCTTTAAATAAAATAGTTTCGTGCCCCCCATAAGCACATCTTGCAAAAAAGTTTTGTGGTATGCTAGAATCTTATCATCTATTGTGCCTACATTTGTTTTGTTAGAAAACTTTTGTGTAATGAAAAAATGTAGGAATCAAATATTTTAGTGTAACAAACACGTTATTTTAAAGTATTTAGTTACATTTTAGTTGCTCTACATCAAGCAAATGAAATGTACTCTATACGCCGCCCGCCTATTCACTAGGCAGGATGCCTAGAATTCGCAAGAAAGATACTGAAAAATAAATAGAAATATTAGAGTCAATGTATTGTTGACGTTCCTTACTTATGGAGGGCTGTGTACTAAGTTTCATCGTACTGAACGTTGACCTTGACCGCCAGCGTTGGATGCGATTGTCGGCGTTGATCATTTTCATTAAGCTGAGCAATGGCGTTCCCCGTCGATGCATCGATGCCATGGCTTGACGATGAGCGTCGTTGTTGAGCGTTGATGTTGAATGTTGAGGCTGAGTGTTGGGGCTGAACTTTTTTTATCTGTTGCGCCTATGCAATGTGTCTCTAATCTCTTCTTGGAGGCATTGGGTGCATGCAGTAATCCTTCTTTAAGCTAGGTCAGTCATAGTTGTAATCAGTCATTGTCTTTCATCCCTTCGGCCAGGGGCTCGATGCCGTTAGATCACGATGTTCCCAGACGGTCACCCAGACGGGAATCCGTGAAATCTCCAATTTCTTACCGAGAGCGGTGGCTTGGTGCATCAACTAATGTCACTGCAGTGTCTCTGACTGGTTCTAGGTTCGAGTCTCGGCGGCGGTAGGATTTTCAACACTAGCTTTTTAGCTAGGTCGTATTCAGATAACTATGGTGCTGAACGTTGGCGCTAAACGTTGGCTCAAAACGTTGGCGCTAAACGTTGGCGCTAAACGTTGGCCCTGAACGTTGGCCCTGAACGTTGGCGCTAAACCTGGGCGCTAAACGTTGACGCTAAACGTTGACGCTAAACGTTGGCGCTAAACGTTGGCGCTAAACGTTGGCGCTAAACGTTGGCGCTAAACGTTGGCGCTAAACGTTGGCGCTAAACGCTGGCGCTAAACGTTGGCGCTAAACGTTGGCGCTAAACGTTGGCGCTAAACGTTGGCGCTAAACGTTGGCGCTAAACGTTGGCGCTAAACGTTGGCGCTAAACGTTGGCACCAAACGTTGGCACCAAACGTTGGCACCAAACGTTGGCACCAAACGTTGGCACCAAACGTTGGCACCAAACGTTGGCACCAAACGTTGGCACCAAACGTTGGCACCAAACGTTGGCACCGAATGTTGGCACCGAATGTTGGCACCGAACGTTGGCGCTAAACATTGGTGCCGAACGTTCACGTTGAGCGTTGTCGCTGAGAGTTCGCGTTGAGCGTTAGCGCTAAACATTGACGTGGAACGTAAGCGTTGGGCGTTGGCGCCAGGTTCAGCGGCGTGGTGGCGCGGCTGCGCGAGTCGGGCGTGCTGCGCCAGTGGGAGGAGACGGAGCGGCGGCGCGCGCGCCTGCAGGCGGAGGCGGCGGCGGCGCTGGCGGCGAGGGCACCCGGGGGCGGCCACGTGCGGCGCCGGCTGCTGCGCCTGGAGCACCTGCAGGGCGCCTTCCTGCTGCTGGCGCTGGGGCTGGTGCTGGCGGCCCTCGCGGCTGCATTGGAGCGACTGCGTGGTCGGCATCGCCGCTTTCCTCTTCTGCCCGGCGATGAGAGGCGTTGTTAGCGCCGTGTGTAAAGTCCCGACGATAACGTTTTACTTTAGCAATACCATGGAATATATTTGGGTTTTCATAACGAGGCATCTGAGGGGAGTATCTCCAAAATGGGATAGAGCACGGCTTTTCGCATCTTTCTCGGCCGTACCGCTAGAATTGCATGATCTGCAGCACTGCTTGATATGGTCGCGACATCTTGCGGTGGAATTGAGAATGACGCAAAACGTCGTGCCGTATTTCACCTTGGAGATACTTCCCCCAGATGCCACGTGAGAAAAAAACAAGTATAAAATTTATACCATTGAATGGTCCCGTGCATTTGCCGGTGGTTGATATCTGGGAAGTCTACCACTTGATTTTTAGTTTTTTTATTGTTTTTGACGATTTTGATTAATTAATAAATTGATATAAGTAATAATACACTGATCAGTTCATTCAAACCAAAACTTTTGTTTATTTGAGGGTTCTGTAAATGAAAAAATCTACTTTCTTGGATCAATATTTGTATTTTATGACAAAAGCCATTACATTTTTATGACAAATCACGGAAGATGTACTTTCATAATACTTTTTAAACCACATCACACAAAGACTTAAAATATTTGAACAGGTATTATAAATTCTCAGTTTTCTAATTAATAATCCCGAATTTTATCTGTAGGCAATGACGCCGTTTTAGCTGAAAATATAACAAACACTTCTGATAAGTTGCATCATATTTTGAACCCAATCTATCAATAAAAAACAGCTATGGTTTTTAGATTCCTAAAAATATTGAAGCACATAAAAATCTCTCAATCACTGCTTGCCCTCAAACCCTCCTTCATCTCTTAATAATGCGAGGATTAAAACATTTGAAAATAATTGGATTAACTAATCTTTCCCCAAAATAGAGATGAGTTAAAGAGGGTTGCGAAGAAAGCAATGGTTCTATAAGAACAATTTGGACGTATGGAAGAGGAAGCAAAAACCCTGGAATAAGAGAAAGAGGAAACAGACTACTGTCGAATTGGATTTGGAGTTAATAATGTATTAGTGTTACTCTTCAAGAATATAAAATAAACTATCGGAATAAATTCTCTAAAAGCGTGTATGAAGGAAACAAAATATAAATTTTATGCTTTTGAGTATAATTTTATGTACTACAATAATTGTGTTGGTTAGAACTAGAGTGAGCCGACACACATTTATTGAGGCCATGTAAAGTCTTCCTTTAAAAATAAAGTGTACCTCGTACATTTTATTGACGTTACAGAAGCCGATTTTCAATTCTGTTTTTGCATGTTAATCAGAAGGAATTTATGGTGGATTGTCACGCACGAAATAGTACTACATCCTAAGAAAGACGACTTGGAGAAATGTTCTCTGATGCTCAAATACGAAATACTGCTTAATTAGGAGTCTGTGTCTGTGTGTACATGCCTACTTTTTTGATACAGTAGGTTTCCGCGGCCAGAGTCATGATCTGGGGATCATTACCCCAAATCATGCATACTTTTTTGTTTAATCTTTCACGGTTGCTAATTTTCAACTCAAATAAATTAAATGGCTTGCAGGCATTTATTAAGAATATAAATTTATAGTTTAGCTTCCTATTCAGTCGCTACCAAATCTAGAAGGAGTAGTTAACTTCCCGTCAACTGATACAAAATGGAGTAATTTAATGTTTTGCAACAAAAAAAATCATTTTAGAAGAAGTAGAAGGATTTATATTTCAATGGTTAATCTGAGGAAGTATTATCCTTATTACCTTAACTACAATTGGGTCTACATTGTTGAACTACACTTGGAACTACAATTGGGTCTACAATGTTTGCGCACGAAAAAATATTTTTCTTTGGCTGATTTTAATAAAGTACTGATTGAAACCCAATGCACAAATTGGAAATAACATATCTCATATTCTTCCTCAGTTACGTATAAAAGAGACATGACTGACTGCTTTCTACTTCCATGTTGAACAATTTAACTAATTAGAAATAGTGAGTATTATCATTCGAAAATAAAAATTAAACATTGTATGATGGGGTGGCAAAAGAAGTAATATTGTTATAGTTGATTCATTAATTTACTAGAGATAAAGTCTTATTGCTTGTATTTATTTTTAATAAAAATAGCTGATCAATTGTTACTAGCACTCTACTTTCATATTCAGAGGTTAATGCCATTGTTGACATGACTACTTCACTTTCCATGCAATAGCTAGAAGACACATTATATGAATTGCATTAATTGGTTCTGCTGAACTCCAACGCCACATTTTGATCCTTGGCAGCATAATGATGACTTATTATTCCCAAACACAGCTCTCGCTCTACCTCTGCAGGTAATTAATGCGAACTAGCAGTGGAAATCGTCGGAAAAGTTGGAAGAGATGAAATTGTCCCGAGATCTGGTAACGGAACAAGTGTCAGGTAGAGAGAGACGCTCTTTGTAAAAACTGCATTTACGAGCAAATGCTGTTCTGAGAAAATTACTTTTGAAATTCTGCTTGTTGAATAACTTGATTATGTCAATTTACAATTGTCATTCAATAATAAGTATTTCACTACTGTTACCGTACTTAATTGTGTATAGGACGATAAAGAAAGTATGGTCTATTTTACAATTACCGATATTTTCATCTGGCGTACACAGCATTGTAACTTGTAATTTGTAATGCCTTTTTATAGTCATGAACAATTTAATCTTTGATTCTATTTTCAAAATGAAAAAAAATGCTGTTTTGATGAAAAGATACTGAAATGTGAAGACCTCTCGATAAGAATGTATTTTAATTAACTAAAGTTACGTGCAAAAAATGCCATCAAAACTAGGCAGACCGAAAGTCATGATTTTGTCTTTTTTATACGACACGTTGTATTTGATTGTTTCTAGTTTGTAATAATGCTGCTACTTAGGCTTGTGCAAAATACTTAAAGTTTAGCATTTAAGTACTTTGCCAAATACTTTATAAATAAGTATTTAGGTACATATTCAAAATACATTAGGTTTTGAACGGCTAAATACCAATGTATTTAAAATACTTCAACTATTCAAAATGTAGTAAATGCAATAATTTTGCATTATAACTTTTTTATTGCAACAACATACTATATGAATATATATGTATATATGTATATGTATATGTATATATGTTGCCTTATATACATTATAAACAGTGAATCTGAGACATTCCAACGTTCTGGAACATCTTCTAATAAATCTTTCTACACTTGCTTACGCAATCCTGCAGCAGTATTTCTTCCGATACTGAATGGCACTCCTTCCTTTATGCTGCGCCAAGAACGTCGTATTCTTAAGTTGACCTCCCAACATTTCTCCGCATACTCGTTTTTACTCACGACTCTAGAAAGGAATTGATTCGAAAACTTAAAGTGAAAGTTAACAGTAGACAATTTAAAACAAGAAAAAAACATGTGTTTGAAAATCAATGAAGTTGCGATCTAATGGAATTAAAAAAAAAGCGACGAAGCAATTACATTTTTATAGTAATAACAATTAGGTCAAATTGGCATAACATTCATACGATATTTTTAAGTATAAGCGCTCTTTTCTCATAAACCACTCATTGTTTTTAATCCCTCTTGGAATAATATGTAACATAGGTCAGCGTTCAAAGAAACAGTATAAACTACTATTTTTGAGTTGTCGATAGTTTGTATATGGTACGTCAAGGAAATTTTATATACATTAAAACATTTACTATTCATTGTGATTAAACGAAGAAAAATTGTATGTCGTTTTAATAAAATAATTTATTTGATTTTGTCGTACATTTGTAATCATTCTAACTTAAGACAAAACTCCTCTCTCGGCAGAATTTTTCTTCCAAATGATAACTTAATTTGTTTGCATCGAAAGTGACGTGTATAGAAAGCGTTGTATCAATACAATATCGGCTGTAGTGATGTTAATGCGCCTCGTTTTTATTGCGGTCTTCCTTTTCTCGTTTCAGCTTCTCTCAGAATGCACTGGTGGATGGTTCTCAGAGCGTCACGCGAAGGCTGCACGAAGCGATAGACTCCTTCTTCTTCTATGATATCTTCCCTTCTTTACCTCTTTGAAGGACGTTTCACCTCAGGTCTATCGCCTGCCCTACTCTGTTTTGCCCTTCACATCACTACTTCACATCACTCTGCTTCACATGACTACTCCCGAGTCATCGCACCAACTTCAAGGGCATGGCCCCCTCACCACGCCACATTTAATTCACTAAGGCCGTCCCTTCCATTCTTTCTTCCTTTTTTCTTTCTTTCTTTTCATTAATTTTCTTCCTTTTTTCTTTTTCTTCCATTCTTTCTTTTTCTTTCTTTCGTCTTTTCTTCCGTTATTTTTCTTCCTTTCTTCCTTCCTTTATTTTGCTTCCTTTCTTTCCTTCTTTCTTTTTCTTTCTTTCTCTCATTCTATTTCTTATTTTCTTCCTTCCTTTTCCTTTCTTTCTTTTGTTTGCTTCCTTCCTTTTTCTTCGTTCCTCTTTCTTCCTTTATTCCGTTCTTTCTTTTCCTTTCTTTCTTTCTCTTCTGTCCTAGAACCTTGTGTCACACATTCAACACGATAGCCTACCAGCTCCACCCTGACCTTTCTCACCCTGCAACCTGCCTATTGCCCCATTGCATTCAGCCACCTACATTGCCAACTTACTTTCCGCTGCAATCAGCCACCTTTTTCCCATATTTACCGCTTTTTCCCGCACCACATTTGAGCCCTTTCATTAATTCATATTACCAGTTTCTCTCCCCCTGTATCCCGGTACTTGTTTTCCCCAGTCGTTCCTCAGTACCCCATCCTTATACTCCGATTTAAACGTAACGGCTCTTGAAATTCACGAGATGGGAGGGGAAACATTGGCATTCAAGGAGTGCCAATACCCAAAATTTAAGTCAACAAATTTAGTAACGAAGATCCAGATTGGATGGCGGTGTCCGTCTAGCTCGTGACCTTAAAATGCCACTGTGTTTAAATCGTAGTAAAAGATAAATTTCCCAACTCTTGGTACCCCACCATTTTTTCACCCCTCGATTCCCATTATCTGCAATCTGGAGTTACCAGACTGTACGCAATGTCTTCAGTCACTGATCCTGAGTACATACAAACTCTCAACCACTTTCCCGGCATTCCCGTCTCACTGCACGCAACCCATCTCCGTACAACACCGTTCCTAACCCATCAGCACCCACCACCTCCCCGCTTCCATCTTCTTCCCTATCCCCACCGGGAGGGGTGCCGCAGTGCATCAGCTGATGAGGTTCGAGTTACGGCAGCAGCAGAACACTAGCTTTTCAGCTAAGACGAATTCAGTCGTGTCTGGAGGAGAATTCAGACGCGGCCGGCTGCTCTGATCGGTAGTTTTCCGTGGTTGCTCCAATCAACACCACCATTCACCTGGAGCAGTACCGTAACAAATGGGCCACGGACCGTGCGCGATCTGTCCTTCCTCTTTCCTGTCCTATCCTCACACACTCTTACACTAACATGCACTACACTACCACACATGCCGGAAGACCTGTCGGGGCCTTAGAGCTTGTCCTGGGCGCTGCCCAGCTGGTGGGAGATACCTGTTTGAGAAAAAAAACACACTGGTCGACGGTAGGTCGGCGCTGGATCTCCAGCAAGACCATCCAGCGGAGGAATAACCTCCCGATAGAAAGCATGCACAACACTTACGGGACTAATAACCTCGGTAGATGACGCGCCAGGAATCACTAACAATCAATCAATCAATCAATCAAACACTCTTCCCTATCCCGGCAGCGTCGCCAACCTCTTCCCTGAGCCCCTGTCGATGGGCGGGAAGTCGACCTCGCGTGGCGCACTGCGTCGCGTCGCAACGCAGCACTTGAGCGAGTGGGGGCGGAGGGGGCGGGGCGGGGGCAAGGAGGGCGGCGAGCGCCCCGGGCGAGCGCCAAGGCACCGCCGCCGCCGCCGCCGCCGCCTCCGCCGCTCCGTGCTGAAGAACAGTTTCCGCGGAGGAGGCGCTCGTAAATACAGAGAGCCACATAAATGTAACTGTTAATGTGAAACACGACCCCAACCGCAATTTATGGGTCGTGCCATATGACAATATAATTTCATAAGTTCCGAGCGATACTGCGGCGAGCGCGTATCAATGGGCCCTTGCCGGCTATCGCGCGCGCCGAGGCGCCCGTTAAAATATTTATACGTCTTTCTGTTCTGGAATTATTCGTCGGAATGGCTCGAGAAAACAATATTAGCGGGTCGATGGCCCGGGCCATGAATTATGCAGGGGATCGGGAGGCGGGCGGGCGGACCCAGCTTGAAGCCACGCCCCCGCCTCCGCCTACGTTCCTCCGCTTCTTCGCCGGCCGGCCGGCAGGCACGAGTCCAGACCACACGTGACCGCCGCTGTAATCAGGTTACACAGACGTCGACGCGGGGCACGCGCGCACGCCGGGACCGCTCCGCGTCGCGGCTCCTGAGCTCCCAGCCCGATTGCGCAGACGCCCCTGTGCGGGCGGCGAATGGCGCTGTGCGCTCGAATCCAATCAAAGAAGATGGGGAGATTGTTCACGTGGAATATGATTCGCGGATCCCTACAAGGTCGTTGAATTGTCATGCGTTCAATGTTTGGTTCCGTAACATAGGATGCAGCATTCGTCTGGTTAATGGTGTATTTGCACCTTACACTCATTCTTACACTAACACGCAATACACTACCACACATGTCGGGAGACCGGTCGGGGACTTAGAGCTTGTACTGAGTGGGTGCACATTTGTTTCGATCTGACTCACATGCGTTTACTCATCTCTTATGACTTTCAAGGAGTATCAAGGAAGTTGAAATGATTGTTCGCGTGAAATATGATTCGCTGATCCCTACACGATCGTTGAATTGTTATGAATTCAATGTCTGGTTCCTTAGCTTAGTAGGTTACAGCGTTTGCCTGGTTAATGGTGCATCCTTACCACTCCTACACTAACATGCAATACATTACCACACATGCCGGGAGACCGGTCGGGGGTTTAGATTTTTTACTGACTGGGTGCAGAGTCTTTCGATCTGACTCACATGAGTTTACTCATCTCTTATGACTTTCAAGGAGTATCAAGGAATTTGAAATGATTGTTCGCGTGAAATATGATTTGCTGATCCCTACACGATCGTTGAATTGTTATGAATTCAATGTCTGGTTCCTTAGCTTAGTAGGTTACAGCATTTGTCTGGTTAATGGTGCATCCTTACTACTCCTACAATTACATCCAATACACTACCACACATGCCGGGAGACCGGTCGGGTGCTTAGAGCTTGTACCGACTGGGTGCAGAGTTTCTTACTTGTCAGATATGACTCGCAAGCGTTTACTGATTTCTTATGACACTCAAGCACTACCAAGGAAGTTGAAATGATTGTTCGCGTGAAATATGATTCGCTGATCGATACAAGATCGTTGAATTGTCATGAATTCAATGTTTGGTTCTCTAGCTTAGTAGGTTACAAAATGTGTCTGAAATATGATTCGCGTATCCCTACAAGATCGTTGAATAGTCAGGAATTCAATGTTTGGTTCCTTAGCTTAGTAGATTGCAACATTTGTCTGGTTAATGGTGCATCCAAGCAACGTACAGTTTCTTGCGTGTCATCTGTTGAGCTGACTCACTAGAGTTTTCACAAGAGTTTAAAGGAAGTAGAAATGATTGTTCGAGTGAAATATAATTCTCTGATGAATACAAGATCACCGGGAATGGTGATTCAGGGCAGCATCCGATGTCACTGCAGTGTCTTTGCCGGGGAGGTCCTAGGTTCGAGTCAGGTTCGAGGTAGGATTTTCGATACTAGATAGATGGCTAAGTCGAATTCAGTCGCTGACTGGAGGAAAATTCTATATCGGCCGGCTGCTATAATCGGTAGATTTCCGTGGTTTCTCCGTACAACACCAGGCGACAGGCTGAGAAGTACCCTAACAAAAGGGTCACAGACCGCGTGCGACCTTCCTTTTCTCTTTGTCCTATCCTCACCCCCTTACACACTTTTACACTATCATGCACTACACCACCACACATACCGGGAGACCGGTCAGGAGTTTAGGGATTGTCCCGGCTGGGATGGTGCCCCGTTGGAGGGAGATATCTGGGTGGGGAAAACCCCGCTAGCTGACAGTGGGTCGGCGCCGGATCTCACCACCCAACGGGAGAACATCACCACCACATTCTCAGAAAAAATCGACTGCACTTACAAGAATAATAACCTAGCAGTTGACGCTCCCGGAATCACAATCACATCAATCAATCAATCAATCGCTATAAGATCGTTGAATTGTCATGAATTCTCATGTTTGATTTCTTAGCTCAGCAGATTTGCAGCATCTCTCTGGATAACGGTGCACATAAGGTAAAGTGTTTCTTGTCAGTCATCTGACGATCTCACTCACGAGTTTTACTGACAAAAATATACGGTACAAGTAGATGCACGTTAACGGAAGATCTCGGGGTCGGATCCCTGTGGGATCAAATATTTGCCCTTCCTGCCAACATGTTTTAAAATTGATGGCTTTTTTTCTTTTACACTCAAATTGTTCCTAATATTATAGCCAGCCTTATTCCCAAACCTCTTAGCCACTGATATGAATGATTAATTTTAATGTACATATGAATGTGATTATGAGGTTACGAATTTTATGACGAATGTAATTATGACGATACATTTTTGCAAGAGGCTAATACGTCCAAAGTTGTATTTTCTTCATTTTTTCTTTGCATTGCTCACTCACTCGCGGAGAAATAAACAATGTGTGGCGTGATCCTCCAAAAGATAAAATCAGATCGTTGCCCGTCATGCAGGTGCCTGTGAGCGGCTTCCTTCGAAAATGCCGCTGCAATATTCTTGGCCTCTGCGCTTACACGAGAAGGCGCTTTCCGGGACTGACAGTGGGGAGGGGGCGGCGTGGGTGGATGTCTGGCACGATGGCACGCAGAGCGTAGGCGAGGGCGAGGGCGAGGGCGAGGGCGAGGATGGGGATGGCCCGGACAAGAGGTCGGAGGCGGCGTCGAGAGCGGTTGACAACGGCGGGGCAATGGTGGCACACGAAATTATGGAAGCAAAAGACTGAGTGACGTTGGTTTGAGGGCCAGGCCGGAGGTGAGAATCGGAACGAATTTCATGGACAAGAATGTGCGCCAGGGAGAGACGGTGGGTATGGGCGTAAGCGAGGGCGTGGATGAGGTCATGTGCGAAGTAGTGAACGAAAAATTGCTAAGAGCGTGATTTAGGGTGTGAGCAAGTACGTGGACGAGTGTGTGAGAGAGACGTGGGCGTGTGCGCGGGCGTGTGCGCGGGCGAGGACAAGAATGAGGGCAAGAGCGCAGGCGGCGACAGTTGTGGAAGCATAGAAGGTCGCATGCAGGAGCGGGAGAAATGATGGGGAGGGCTTGGAAGTGGAGATGGAAGGAGACAAGGACGAGGGTGGGAGTGCCACAGACACGATGACACAGGCAGGGTCATGGGTGATGCTAGGCGCTACGGACACAAGTAAGAGGAGAGCGGGTCTAAGGTCCAAGACAAGGGCGGAGCGAGTAGCATCGTACCGACTAAAAAAAAGCCCGAGAAAAAGGGTCGTGGCGAGGGTGGACAAATTTGCTGAGGCGGGACTCGCGAGAGCAGGCAAATCGAGCGATTCTGAGGCGATCGAGATTGTGGTCGGTGACGTGGTCGGTGACGTGGTGGGTGACGTGGTCGGTGACGTGGTCGGTGACGTGGCCGGTGACGTGGTCGGTGACGTGGTCGGTGACGTGGTCGGTGACGTGGTCGGTGACGTGGTCGGTGACGTGGTCGGTGACGTGGTCGGTGACGTGGTCGGTGACGTGGTCGGTGACGTGGTCGGTGACGTGGTCGGTGACGTGGTCGGTGACGTGGTCGGTGACGTGGTAGGTGACGTGGTCGGTGACGTGGTGTGTGTGGCGTGGTCGTTGACGTGGACGGTGCCATGGTCCGTGACGTGGTGGGTGCTGTGACCGGTGGTGTGGTCAGCGACGTGGTCATCGACGTGGTCAGCGCCGAGGTCGGCGACGTGATCGGCGTCGTGGTCGGCGTTGTGAGCGCCGTCGTGGGCGGCGACGTGGTCGGCGTCGTGAGCGGCGTCGTGGGCAGCGACGTGGGCTCGAGCGAGGAAAGCAACGCGCGCGGAGGCGGCGGCGCGGGCGTGGAAAACGACTGGTCCTGGTGCGGGGGCGTGGGCGGTCGCCCTCGGCCGCTCGCCCTTCCGCCGTCGTAAAGCGGCCCGCCTCTGCCGGCCGTAAGGGGTCATCACGACCTTTTACGCGCGCCCGATGCGGGTCCATCACGCGGGAAGCTGCGCGGGAACAATCTCTCCGCGCATAATAATTTACGGGACACCCGTAGGGCCTGCGATAAGGAGCCGTCCGTGCCCGCCCCTCCGCCCCGCGCCGCTTCCAAGTGCGAATTCGACGGCTGAGGTGCAGCCAGAAGAGTTTATGCCCCACCCTCAAACGGCTCTCTGCCCCGCGGACGCGAAGGAGGTGTTGTGATAGACCCTGAGTCAAACGACGGGAAAAGTGGGCAGAACCAAAATGATGATAGCATGAAAATTGTGTTGTGATATCTCAAACGTCGGTTTAACTGTACTCTTCCAGAATGTAGCAAAGATTTTTCAAATATGTTAAAGGATAGAAAGACTTTCTGGTCAAATGAATGACAAAATTAAATAAAAATATGTTGTTAACAAAACATGTTTTTGCAATATTGAATTATGAAAAGTGACGTCTGACTAATGTGTGAAGTCCTTCAGTGAGAGTTAAGTGCCAGCACTTGAAACAAAGTGTGAATTTAAACAATATTACTTAGAGATGGTTTTAACTTAATGATATATGGCCAGTAAGCACATCTGAATCAACATATGGCCAGTAAGAATTTATGAAGCTTTCTTTGGTTTTCAGGCTTTTTAAATATATAGGATAGATATATAGGATTTATTAGGATCTTCTAGTATGAAATTCGTCTCTTACTTCATAACGATGGACAATCTGCAGACGTGAATATTAAGACTAGCTCAAAACTTTATTTCATGACATGGTGTACTGAAGAACACAAATATTTTAAAGGGATAACGAACTCATTTCTTTGTTGTTGATGTAGCCAATCTGGAGGCAATGGACTGTGACAGGTGGAGTACTGTAACTAGTCAACTATATCATCTTGCCTTTGTAAGACCATTACTTCTTTAAGAAAGGAAAAAGTACAAACCGCTTTCTGAAACTGAGTGATACCAGGAATTGCTGCCATTAACAGGGGATCAACAAAATTCATATGAAGCTTAAGACATATTGTGAGAAAGTAAAAGTGAACATTATAAAATTGAATATTCTCTGGTGAGACAAAGCAGTGAGTTGCATTTATCATAATGGTATAATTTGAAGTTAATTTGGATTCATTAGAGAAAACGCTCATTTAGTTGCAATGCACTTTACGAGCTGAAATAAAACGTACATATTCAAGGTACAATGTTGCATGCGACGGCAGACAGATGACCCTCGGGGCGGGCACAGGACTGAGCGCAGATGCAAGGGTCAATGTATGCCTCTGGAGTGGAGGGGGCCGGCACCGGGTCGCACCGAATGGAGGCGATAAGATCGTATGATGCGTCTGCAGACTGTTGTGCAATACGAATTGCACTGAACTGGAACCACGTTTGTTGGTGAAATCGACATGGAAATAACTAGCACAACTTAACGGCACTTTACTCGTGTGAGGCATCACACAAACACATAAATGTTACGGTTGAAGATTACACCGTACGATTAATAATATTAACACCAGCACAGTTTAACCCGAAATGGCACAAGTCTTAGAATTCGCTTCTGCCGATAGCATCATGTAACTGTGAATGCAATATGTGGCAGTTAAATGAATTTATCGCCGTTAGGTTGAAAGTACATGGCATGAAAATTTAATATTTAACCAGACGACAACACATGCATTGTATAATACTAGCATCAAAAAAATATTGTCCATGACTTGCAGTTGTTAGTGACGCGACTTGTTATTGTATTGATTGATTGATTTTTTTCGTGTTTCCGGGCGCGTCCACGGCTTTGGTTATTAGTCCCGTAAGTGTAGTGCATGTTTTTTTTCTCGGGAGATGACGGTGATCTTCCCCTACTGGGTGGCAGGATCCGGCGCCGACCTACCGTCGGCTAGTGGGGTTTCCCCTAACCAGGACTCTCCCACCAGCGGGGCACCACCCCAGTCGAGACTTGTTATTTGTAGTTGTGCGACACTTCACAATGAAATAAACTACAGTCAATTAGTGTGCTGTAAGTGTCTAAAATGATATGAATTGCACCGTTTCTACGGTACGTAAAATTACGGATCCGCACACGTTCATGACTTTCTCGCAACTAACAGTGTAATGTGCCGCTGTTGGAGCGCGAGTGAGTTTGCGCAGAATTTGTGTTGGACCAATAGGAAGCCGCGTGACTTAAGGCTGATAAAATTGAAAATGAAGTATTTTTTAAAATTATAATTGAAGAGGATTACATGATTGTATAAGGTTCTGAATCTTCAAAATTATAATGCATTATATATAATTAGGTTCTTGAGAAGTTTGAGTTTGTGCAATTGTTGCAAATGTGTTGAGCGTCCCTGCCGTTGGGCGTGTTGTTCTTGGTAAGAGCGAGGCGTCGGGAGCTGTCTGAATTCTAAGAAGTGCTCACGCCAGTTTGGACTTGCAAGTGATTCCAAGTAAAGAATGAGATTGGCTCGTGGCATCCGGATGCGTGAGGTCTGACTTCAATATAAAAATAGAGAACACAATACATCTTACATTTAAAATAATACAATAAAAGAAGTCGTACTGGGCTTGTGGGTATTGTGGCTATGTTTGATTACGTAATGGCTAATGCCTAATATATTGCTTATTTATCCTTGAAAATAAATTTTATTACATGGGAGCGTTTTTAAATTCAATCTTCAAGTAATATATGACTTAGTGTAGGGATCACAGAATTTTAAAAACGTGCACAGAATTCACTTCTCCCCATAGCACGTCATACACAGTTTTAATTGTTTTTGACGTAAAATAATAAATAATAGTAATAATAATAATAATAATAATGCATGAATTATAAAAGTAAAGTGTTCTACTAGAAGTTGTCTTTTTAAACTTTTGAAATTGTGTGTCATTGACTGTGTTCATTATAGTCTTATATAATTTGATGAATATTATGAATTCTAAAGGGAGTTGCTAAACGTAGGAGATGGAGATGGCTTACACTTCTTTCTCCCTTTTGTGGGATGGTGATAAAAATGATATTCGTCATTCGTCTTCCTCTAGTCTTGGGGACGACGAGAGGTTAAATTTGGATATAAATATAAATTAATGTTTCACGTGTAAGAAAGGCGGTTCATATATACGTACTGATTCAGACCATGTAACACACAACAATGTTCTACATATGATGATTTTTTTAAATAAACAAAACATGTTCGTTCATCAAGTAGTGGAAGTAGTAAAATCCTAGTAATTGAGATCAGAGAAGATAGAGAAATCTTCAATGAAAAGCCAAAGAACGAAAAAGAGGAAAACCCTTAAAGGAAAAATATAATGGGAAAAATTACACGCTTCGTGGAAATACTCGGAATTGGATGTTTATGCTTAATTGTAAAATACGGAGATCAGATTTATACTTCAATTTAAATTTTAAACCTGAAACAGGCAACGAAAATACAGAAAAAGCCTTAGGCAGATCCTTCTAAGAAACACAATAAAATTAATACCTTCCATTTAAAATACATTTCTGGGAAATCATCTAGATGGAACAGCATCCCGTCAAGTGTTTTTCACCGTTTGCTGCTTCCAAAGAAAAATATGATCCACAGGTTTGAAAGTAAAGTGGTGCTTTTGTGAAAGTGTGTAAAATGATGGTCCTTTGGGAAATTAGAGATTGCAACTTAATTGAGGTTTTCATAAACATTTGAATCTCTTTCTCTCCCTTAGTAAAATTCCTGTCAATTCTCTCTCCGTATTTTTCTGTATTCAATAAAAATACAGAAATCGTTCAGAAATAAGATCGCCACATGTTAAAGATAGGCAGAAATTACAACGAGGTTAAATTTCTATTAAATTAATTCGTGGTAGAAAAAAACTACTGTGCGAAACACGACGTAATGAATATTAAAACACGACTATCAAGTATAATTGCATTACACAGAGGCGAGGAACAAGCAAGTGTCGTAAAGTTTATACTAGTGTATTTACACCCATTCATACGAGTAACGTTTACGACACTCGCGCATTCCTCGCTCATCTCGTAATATACTGGGTACTCATCTATTAACACCTATCATTACATCATAGTTTCATAATACACTAAGATGGAATTTTAACAAGCATCAACATTTTCCGAACCTTAGTAAACATTACCTTAGAAATAATACTCGTACCGTTTGTGATAGGCCCGGCAGCTGATAGTCCCGTTACAGCAGAGGACTCGCTGATCCGGAAGTCTTAAAGTTCGAGTTCCAACAGGGCGAGTTTCCGACCTAGTTAATCTACTCATAGATTTTTTTGGGGGGGGGTCTCCCATCAATGCGAGACCTGTCTATATTGATCAAGTACTCAATCACACCTACGAACTCTTGTAAAGTACGCGAACAAGCGAACCACGGCCCGCTCGCTCACATTATTTCGTCATCCTTGTCCTCTCTCATCGTTCTTTCATCCCCAGACCACGTATTTACATGGACTACACTATCAGAAATAACATTAAATTTAATGTAGATTTAATGTACGAATGTACATGAATTTTAATGTACCTTGTACATTAATAGGAAATTAATGTACATATATTAAATTTAATGCTTAAATTAAAATCAATGTAGATTTAATGTGTGACTGTTAACTTAATTTAGTAGTCTACATTAAATTTAATTGTACACGTACTGTAAATTTAATGTACCCATACATTAAAGTTATTGTACGTGTACATTAAATTTAACTTAGTACATGATAAATACTTTCATGTACTTTACATTAAAAATAATGCAGAAATTTCTGAGAGAGTACCATACATGTTGGAAGATCAGTGGGGAACATAGAGCGAGTCCCAGGTAGAGCGGTGCATTACTGGGGGAGATATTATCTTGAAAGGAAAAGCATGAATGGAGACATCGTCGTCAAATGTCACATTCCGCGAAAGTGGAACACTATCGCATTCCCTCAGGCACTATTGATTAATGATTCCAGGCGCATCAACTGCTAAGATCATTTCTCCCTTAAGTGTGGGTCTGTTTTCCTAGGGAGGGGGCGGTGATATTCTCCTGCTGGCTAGTAAGATCCGGCGCCGACCTACCGTCGGCTAGCGGGGTTTTCCCCAGCCAGGAATCTCCCACCAGCGGGGCACTGCTACACACGAAACAACCTCGTGAGTTTCCGAACAGTCTCCCGACATGTGTGGTAGTGTAGGGCATGTATGTGTGTTTGTAAGGGGGGAGGATAGTACAAGGAAGAGGAAAGAAAGATCGCGCACGGACCATGGTTCGTTTGTTACGGTACTGCTCCGCCATTCACCTGGTGTTGATCGGAAAAACGAAGGAAAACTACCGAAAAGAGGAATCGGCCTCTAGAATTTTCCTCCAGACGGCGACTGAATTCGACCTAGCTGAAAAGCTACTGTAGAAAATCCTACCACTGTCGGGAGTCGAATCCTAAGACCTCCCAGTCAGAGGCACTGCAGTGACATCAGTTTATGTCCTGAGTCGCCTCTCCTTGTACAAGCACTATTCATCCCAATACAGTACTAAAGTAACACGGAGTTTGAGTGCGTGAGTGCGTGTGTGCGTATCCGTCCCTCACGGTTAAAACACTTCTCGGGCTCCAATGGAGACGTACGAGGTATCATGTGACGCGTCTCGCTGTCCTGGTAGGGAACTGATGATTTGTTTCCGGATCCGGCCAGAAGATGTTAAGAAATTTTGAAACACGTGTTATTGCATGATTCACATTCATTAGAGAGTATGCCGGGAATTAAACCAAGGCCAAAAAAATAGATCTATGTAGGCAGCGTTGACTGCGGAAAGTAAATCGCCGCCCGGCAGATTTCATTTAATTTGCATACGTATTGACGCATTTTTAAAAATAAATTTGCCAAAACCTACGAACTGGAACAGGAAAAGCCTTGGAACTTATTGAACTTGAATACTTTCAAGCAAATGCGTAGAAAACCAAACTGTGAGTAATGCTACAGAAACACATTTACGTTCTTACGTTCGATGTCTTACATTTATATTCTTAAGCGTTCAAATACCGATTTTCAAATGAATTTTATCAACAACATATTATTAAAACGTAAATAATTCCTTACATACATAAACTTATTAAGCAGGCACCAGTTTATATAGATTCACATGCAAATCGATAAATAGAGCAATTGGAGAAGTAGATGTGAACAAAATTAGACTTATTTCGTGGACTTTTAATATTTTCAGAAATTGGAGGACAGAAATATGGAAGAGTTAAGCAACTGGAAGAATAAAATGTTGTTGTACTAGATTTTGCAACCGAATTTTCGGAACTAATTGAGAATGATCTTATTAGAGAATAACGCTGAAGAGCAACCGAAGAGATTTTTTATGTGCATTTTTGTGTATATGAGCAAAAAACTGTTAAAAATGTTGTAACAGTACTTAATTGTAACTTTTGAGCATCATTCATACCTGCAAATCGTTTTAGTGCGTTTATGATTTTGAAATTGCAATATTACCAGTTCATAGCCTATGGAAGCAAGATCCAAGGTCATTGGGTGTTGGGAATTTTTGAACAGGAGTCAAACATTATTAGCTACTACAATTCATTAGTATGTCTAATGCCTGAGACTATAAGATATTATTTGAACAAAGCTATGCATAACATAAATATACAACACATGAAAATACTTTAAAAACAGTTACAGCGTCGGCGACGCCACATTCAACTAGTACATGAGTAATGGGTGAGGCGAGCGTTACCTTGTTTTGCATCTGTTTCGGTTCTTAATTGTTTCTCCTTTCTTGAGTAGAAGAAATTAAAATACGAGGAATAATTAATAATGATAATAATAATAACAATAATAATAATAATAATAATAATAATAATAATAATAATAATAACAACAACAATAATAATAATGGAATTTATTGTAGCAATTGATCTAATATAAAAGATTTACATGAAATTGTCAGGAGAATTTTGCGCTGTCCCTTACCACCCAGCTTGTTATATAGCTTTTTATTTTCTATTTATTTCCGGAGCAACACCTCGTCACAACATTGCTCCTCACGGACGGGTCTTCATGCCACCCCGTCAATATTATGGATGGACGGGTCGCCACAATGGCAATAGCATTTGGCGCACCCGGAAACACTATGCTCTCACGTATTGACTAAAAGTGGCTGTTTTTGAGTTGCCTGACATTTCTTGCGAGCCGAAAACTCACCTGAAACCGAGCCCCGAACCCGGAGTCCTCGCCGGTCGCCGGCCACGCCCACTCCGAAGGCGCGGCATCAGCGCGTGCTGCCCTTCCGCTGGGCTACACTACTTCGCGCTCCGCCCCGCGCCGCCCCGCGCCGCCCCGCGCCGCCCCGCGCCGCCCCGCGCCGCCCCGCGCCGCCCCGCGCCGCCCCGCGCCGCCCCGCGCCGCCCCGCGCCGCCCCGCGCCCCGCGCCGCCCCGCGCCGCCCCGCGCCGCCCCGCGCCGCCCCGCGCCGCCCCGCGCCGCCCCGCGCCGCCCCGCGCCGCCCCGCGCCGCCCCGCGCCGCCCCGCGCCGCCCCGCGCCGCCCCGCGCCGCCCGCGCCGCCCCGCGCCGCCCCGCGCCGCCTCGCGCCGCCCCGCGCCGCCCCGCGCCCCTCGCCACGCGCCCTGCTCCGCGCCCCGTCCCGCACCCCGCCCCGCGCCACCCCGCGCCTCGACCGCTCCACTCCGCGCCGCCCTGCCCCGCGCCGCCTTGCCCCGCCCCGCGCCCCGCCCCGCGCCCCGCCCCGCGCCTTGCCTCGCCCCGCGCCCTGCTCCGCGCCCCGTCCCGCATCCCGCCCCGCGCCACCCCGCGCCTCCCTCGCCCCACTCCGCGCCGCCCTGCCCCGCGCCGCCTTGCACCGCCCCGCGACCCGACCCGACGCGCGGGCAGGCGGCGATATGTCGAGGCGGTTGTCGCGCGCGGTGCCGCGGGCGGGAACTGGGCGTGGGCGGGGCGGGGGCGGGACGGGGGTGGCAACGTCGGGCGCGCGGTGTCTCGCGCCTCCAACAAAAGCATCGCGTTAATCACGGGCGAGGAAGGGCGAGGACCGAGGGGGGGGGGCGGCGACGCCACAAGCAAACACGCTTCCGCCATCGCAAGTTCTGACATTAATAAGGCCCTGAATGCGACGGAGGCGGGGACCCACCGCTCCCGGGGTGCACCGTTGTGGGGGAGGAGGAAGGGGGAGATAAGGTGGAGGCGAGGGAAGGAGGGAAGTCGGAGGAAAATATACAAGTCGACCGCAAAGAGAGAATAAGGATGTGTTAAGGTGGAGGTGAGGTTGAGAAACGTGAAGAAGATAAACATTCGACCAGGAGGAAGAGGGGAGGGGAAGATGGTGCGTGGAGTAGGAGGTGCGGGAGATAAGATGGAGATAAAGGAGTACTGGAAGAGGAAAATATATAAACTTGACGATAAAGTGAGCATAGGGATAGCAAGGTTGAAGTTGGAAAATAGGAGTAAGACAGATCAGACGAGTGAAAATGCGGAGAGAGTGAGGGGGACAAAGTTTAATTTAAAGCCAAGAAAGCGTAAGACGGAAAGAGAATGGAAAATGGTAGGAAGAATACAAAGTGTACCGCAATGGGCAAATAAGGATATGTAAAATAGGTGAGAAGTATTAAGCGATAGTCAAAGTATTCCGTGTGAAAAGTTTGTGAAAGAATTGTGGATAGAAGCTGTGCGATAAAAAATTAAAGGACAGTCAAATATCGGCAAGCTGTAGATAAGATGAAGTTGGAAACATGTAGGAGGAGGAGTTGATAAGAAAAAAGAAGGAAATGTGGAAATGCTGGATAGATGTGGAGGTGAATTTTCAAAATTTTCTCTGCAGAGAGCTGTGTAGAAAGCGGTTGGGAAAGAAAATTGGAGGGAAGAGCTCAGAGTGAAGAGACGATGCAAATCAAAATATATCAAACGGATAAAAATTATAATAAAAGAATAATTACATATGATATGAATGCTTTAGAAGTTATGGTAATTTGCTCTTGAAGAAAATCAGTATTCTATTTGTGCTAGAGTAAGATCAGAAAATTCGAACTCATGGTTGTGAATCTCACGTTCTCTTCGCATTTGTAAATTTCAAATGCTTTATGCAACTCCCTTTTCAGCTGGTCCAATACAAGGTTCACACTCGCGTTTTTCTTATAATACGGGAAAGCAACTCTCAGGCTTCCCCTGAAGAGAAACTATATTTCTCTCTATGCTTCAAATTTGCGAAAACGACGCGTTTGTTCACTTTTAGATTCAACTCACACAGGTTTTGCGTAACTGAAAAAGTTTGAAGTTATTAAAAACATATTTCTGTTTAACAAAGTTAACTTTACGTTGAAAACAATACATTAGAGAAAATGCTACAAACTTCATGAAATTAATAAAATGTGCATTAAAGATATGTTGATTTACAACGTTCAAAGTAGACCTATGCTGCAAACTGCTTTGGAAAGAGAATCTTGGCCTTCGTTAAACTTTTTGGTTCATTCCAAGAGTCCTAACAAATCCCTGGTCAACCTTAATAGCTTGTTTTGTATAGCCAAATACAGCATGAAAAGGAGCAGACTTGTCACCATAGTGTTGTCTCAATTAAAACCAAGGTATTCATTTAACCAGGCAAGTCGTTTTCTAATTTTGCTCACAGGCGTCGTTTTCTCTTAAGATTCTCTTACATGCTGTAAGTGTGCAACATACGATGGACTGCATTACAATCATTCTGGAGAAATTCCTGCGAAGTAAGGATTATATGCTTTAAAAAGCCTTCAACTTACTGTTAGACCAGAATTGAATCCATATTGATAGATAGGACAGTTTAGTATTGTTATGACGGTGAAATATCACACCAATATCTTTACAGTTAACATCCCCTAAGGCATTTACATTTAAATCCATTATGATATCAATTCTGCTCTCGTCTTAAATTTCACAATTTTTAAGAAATGCAAATCTACTTATCGAAAACACAAAAATAAGACAAACGGAATGGTCACATTTGGTGTAAAAAGGAAAGTATTGAAAATAATCTTGCAGTGTTTCATAATATTCGAGATGTGTGACTTGGAGGTTTAATACCGACTCTTTCCTAGGCTGCAGAAGAATGTGGAGGGCGCTACCCGAGCTACCCAGCAACGTCCGTTGACAATTCGGCGCGATATTGTTCTTTATCTGACTCCGCAAGACTCGCATGGTTAATGCTCTCCCCATTTACCATTCGGGACTCTCTTAAACGCGCGCCTACAAACCTAGCAGGAATTCTTGATCACATAGATTGTGTTACCTGTTTTACTTAGTTGTTTTTTTAAATCATTATAAATAGAAATGAATATGATAATATAACTCTACTAATATAATCTATTCCAGGTTGCTGGTTGCCCCCTGAAATAGTTTATATTCAACTGTTTCATAACATATTTAGTCTTGAATTAGAGTAATAATAATAATAATAATAATAATAATAATAATAATAATAATAATACAGTTATGGTATTAATATATAGAAGAGAGCGTAACTTATATTTAAAAATTTACATGGACAAACTACCAAATATTTTAACCGCAAGACAAAGAAATGAATGTACACCTTCTTGAATGATCTAGTCTATAATCAAATTGAAAATTTAACATAAAATATGAATAATACTCAAGTAAAACCATATTAAAACTTATACAACAAATACGTAATTATTAAATGTCTAATATTAATCACGAGTAGAGATCTGATCTATTACAATAACACAGATGTGTTACGAAGACATCAGGGTGCCCCGTAAAGATCTCGGAATCCCAACATGCGCCAATTCCACATTCTTTCCTTCATCACCTTCTATTTCCATTGTTTGTTTTCCACTGACGCCCGTTTCTCCTCAGATCTCTTCTTCATTAACCTTGTCTTCTACTTTCACAGTCTCCTCCGTCTTATTCATGGAGTCCTCTTCCGTATTTCTCTTCCGTTTTCCCTTCGTATCCCCGTTTTTATTTTTTTACTCCTCATTCTTTACCTTCCTCATCATTCTCTTTTTTGTCTCCCTCCTCTCCCGTCGCTGCCTTTTCATTGTCTTGTACCACGTAGGCCTCTTCGTCGTCTGCTGCCTCCGTCTCCTCCACCATCTCCTCCGCATCCTTCTCCTTCCATTCGTGTTCCCTTGACCCTTCTACGTTTTATCCTGGTGTGCTTCCTCGACCTTTTCTTTTCTTCCCCGCCGCCGCCTTCTCCATTCTCGCCCCCGCTGCCTCCGCCCGCGTGAACGGCGGACGCGAAATTGCCAGCGTAGGCTTCCGCGCTCGGCATCTCCCCCCTCTCCTTCGCCACCGCCCCCACCCACTCCTCCGCCCGGCTGCGAGCGAATGAACCCCGGCGACGGCGGCGGCGGCACCCGCGCTCCATTTAAACAAGTTGTTTGTGTTCTCGGTTTTAATTCGGCTCAATCGCCTCGCGCTACTTGCGTACTAAGCGACTTCCGCCGCCGCCGCCGCCGCCGCCGCCGCCGCCGCACGCTGCATCCGTCTTCACACCCACCCGTTCGCCTGCGCGCCTCCTCGGGCTCCGACAGCCCCCACCCCACACATCCCACCTCACCCCTCCGTCTCGAGGCGCGTCGTGGAGTGATGGGGAATCTTGTACTGAGAAGAAATAAAAGAGGTCATCTTCGTCAACATATTATTATGTTGACGTGATTGTTATGTAATATGTTGACGAAGATTACCTCTTTTATTTCTTCTCATAAGAACGTACATACAACACCACGTCAGAATTCCCACTATCTTTTACTGGTCGAGAAACGGTCGCGCGACACTACCGTGCCTCTGACCGAGAGGTCGTAGGTTCGAGTCCCGACGGCGGCAGAATTTTCGACACTAGCTTGTCACTTAGGTCGAATTCAGTCGCTGTCTGGAGGAGAATTCTAGAGGCAGGCTGTTCTGATCGGTAGTTTTGCGTGGTTTCTCCGATCAACACTAGGCGAATGCTGGAGCAGTACCCTAACAAAGGGGTCATGGACCGCGCGTGATCTTTCCTTTCTCTTCCTTACCTTCCCCCTTTACACACACACTAACATGCACTACTCTACCACACATGCCGGGAGACCGGTCGGGAGCTTAGAGCTTGTCCCTGCTGGGACGGTGCCCTACTGGTGGGAGAGGTCTGGTTGAGGGTAACCCCGCTAGCCGACGTAGGTCGGCGCCGGATCTCGCCATCTAGCGGGGGAAGATCACCGCCCCCCCCGATGAAAAAAACATGCACTACTCTTACGGGACTCATGACCTCAGTAGATGACGTGCGCGGAATCACTAACAACCAACCACCCAACCACCGACCTGGCGGCGGCTGTGCGGCGAACGGAATTAGAAGTGGCTGGAGAAGATATGAACACAATCGTATCACACTGTCATGTCGTTCTGTTTTTACTAGTTGTTATGTTGGTAGACACGTAGAGGGAAGCAGTTTCAGTCAATGATCCGTGACTCTAAGAGGCCGAGACTCGGCGTTAATGTATGTTTTTAGAACACGTCACTCTCCGAGGCCGCCATAACGAGCAGTCTAGAGTCGGGCGAGTGGTCTCATTTTCAGGCTGAGATGGATAAGGAAGAACTTATCGGCATACATATCGCAGTAAGAGTCACCAAAGAGCATCGTATTTTAGAAGAAGGGTCCAGATTTGCTAAAAGTAAATCATTGCAACTTACATCATTGCAACTATTATTCTGAATAATAATAATAATAATAATAATAATAATAATAATAATAATAATAATAATAATAATAATAATAATGCATAGAAAATTATCCAAAAATCGATTATCTTAAACACGTGCAGGGTTGTTCTTAAAGTCTTAAATTGTGACGAAACATGAATTGACCTGTGTCTTGGTTGTTAACCTGGCACATAGTCAAATAGAAATCCGGTGAATACCGAGAAAAACAATGTATAACCATAATAATAATAATAATAATAATAATAATAATAATAATAGTAATAATAATAATAGTAATAATAATAATAGTAATAATAATAATAGTAATAATAATAATAGTAATAATAATAATAGTAATAATAATAATAGTAATAATAATAGTAATGGAATAATTCTGTATTAATTGAATAATGAAGTGAATCGCTGAAATTCATGAATGCAGTTTTAATCGATAAATATATGAATACTAATGGAAGCGTTATTACTTATTACCCTCAAAAAATTGACCGGGTTGACAATATTTCAAACATAAAGAATTGTTATTTTTGGTATTGATTTCCTATCGGAAACAAGAAACATATACTACATATGAAACTGCTTTATAAAATCAGTAAAACATTCCGAGTGCTGTAGAATAACTTTATCAGTTTAAAGTAAATATAGGAGTTGATATATACGTTTGTTTCCTTCTTAAACATAATATTTTGTAATTGACGACATTTTTATTCTGCTTCTGCTCCTCTCTTACACTCTGAAGCTTCTTTGCCAATTAACTTCCTTCTATTTAACTATTGAACACTAGTATTGGCAATATTCTCTGACTTCAACTTGACAGTAACGTAAGATAAATTATTTATTATGTACAAAGAAAGAGAAATATCAGGAAATAAGTCTCTACCACAACATTTCGATAAAACTCACCAATGTATGGGTAAACAATCAAGGATGTAACAGATCATATTGTATAAGGCAGCAATCAGAGTGCAATAGTTGGGGCTTGTAGTGTATAAGCTAATAAGCAGAATAAAGATAACTCGATGACAATAGAACGGCAGTCGCTGAAGTGTACGAAATAAGTGAAAATCACTAAACAGTTGCGTAGTTTGAAAACGGTTATTGTGCATTTGCATTAGGGATGTTAATTTGTGTAGTTTACGGAATATATTAATTCATATATACGTGACCAAATACTAAAACACTAGGGTACGTGATGGCTCCTTCTCAGATTTAGAAGGTCTACATGAATCACAAAAGATAGAGTATTGTATTGAGAATAATGTATTAAGCAGAATTATTACATTGCGCCCGATATCTGAACAAATACAATAGACTCTACTATTCTGTTTGTCATCCCATCTCATTTCTCTACAACTGACGTCATTCGGACTGCGGTTTCCATCTCCAATGCATCAGCAACACTACGCGAAATTACTACAAGTATTGTCGTAACTGAAACATAAGCAATGACGACGAGTGGCATCACAATATCTGAAATGATAAACTTCGCTTGAATATGACATAGTATGGGTGACGTGTGTGGCATTAGTAGCCTTAATAGGAAAAGACCAATCCTGCGAATGTAAACATTGACTTTACAGAATTAATCCTACTATCATGATATGGATAGCAATAAAGTATGGGATCGTGCCATCTCTGATAGTGATTTATGATTATGCGTGGGTGTGTTGATCCTCAATAATATGTTGGATTAGTGGTTCGTAAGAATATTAAGTTCGATTTCATTTAAATGATGAATCGTAGATGATGTTTTTCTTCGTGTCTGTTACAGTAGTCATAGAAAAATTAATAAATTATTTAATTAGATTTCGCATTTTCATTGCTTTTATTCTGCTGTAAATTGATAATGCTGTTTTATTAGAATATACACTTATATAGTTTTTGAATGTCTCATCAAGAAGAAAATATGAAATTAAGTCTCATGCCCAATAATGAGAACTATTGCTGAGGAATATCTGACATGAGACGTGTATTCATCCGTTTCTCTTCACATCCAAGAAATTTAGCATACTCATATGTTCACATAAGGCAACAAGTTTCAAATATTACAGAATAAATAATATTTCGCTGTAAAAACGTGCTATATTTTCATTTAAAATATTTTGTCTTCATTACTAATAATTACGGTTCTTTAGATTTCTTTGTAATATTCAAATATTTGTTATTAACCGTTCAAGGCAGGGAGATCGGATTTTGAAACTTTCCACTTAGTGGGCCTCAGAGTCCCGGCCTGAATAAAACACTAATTTGGGGGCGGGATGAAGAAGTAAAGAATAAAATCATTTTTTAAAATTAATTTTTATTTTAAACTTTTAACTCAAACTAAGGAATTTTAGACATTTCATATACAGCTGTAGTGCAGAAGCATGTTTTTTAAAATTTCTTGGCAAACATCTTTTTTGCACTTGAAACGCTGTGCTTTTGTGTTTTGTCTTTTTGGAAGGGCATGTCTAACACCTGAAGATAAAGTAACGACGTCAATAGATAAACATTATAACAAGTTTATCGTGATATTAACATTTGTAAAGTTTCACCTTAGTTCGTAATATTAGCATTTATGTGATATTAACATTTGTAACAATATCGTGACATTAACATTTGCAAAGAACTAAATGAAGTAGAGCGTAGCGGGGTGAACTGGAGTGTGGTGGGGTGAAGTGGAGCGTAGCGGGGTGAGGTGGAGCGTAGAGGGGTGCAGTGGGACGTAGCGGGGTACAGTGGAGCGTAGCGGGATGCAGTGGAGCGTAGCGGGGTGCAGTGGAGCGTAGCGGGGTGCAGTGGAGCGTAGTGGGGTGAAGTGAAGTGAAGCGTACCGGGGTGAAGTGAAGTGGAGCGTAGCGGGGTGAAGTGAGGTGGAGCGTAGCGGAGCGTAGAGGAGAGAGGTGGAGCGTAGAGGAGAGAGGTGGAGCGTAGAGGAGAGAGGTGGAGCGTAGAGGAGTGAGGTGGATCGGAGCGAGGTGAAGTGGAGCGAAGCGGGGCGGAGCGGAGTGGAGTTGAGCGGAGCTGGGTGGAGTGGAGCCGAGTGGGGTGGAGTGGAGCGGAGTGGCCCGGGCCGGGCGTGGAATGGAACGGAGCAAGGCAGCGCGGAGCTGTACAGGGCAGTTGGGCGTGGAGGAGCAGGCCCGCAACGCGGTGCGTGTTTACGGCAACCGCATAAGCGCGCACGCGCCCGCGCGGTTAATAGGACGACGCGTGCGTTCCACTTAGTGCAGCGCGCCGCCCTTTACCCTCTCCCCCCCTTCCCCCTCCCCCCCCACAACCCGCGCGCACGTGACCGGCAAGTGGTGTCGCGCGCTGCGGTCGCCCTGCGGAGGATTATCGCCCGCCCCCCCCACCCGTCGCTCCCCCCCCCCTTCCCGGAGGCAGAGATTCGGCGACCGGCGCGCTGTCGGGCGCCTCTTAAACTCGTCGCACGTAAATTATATATACGGGCGGGCGGGCGCCGCGGCCGGGGCGATGTTTAGATACATATTTTTTCATGGGGCAGAGGCAGTAAACCGCGGAAGAAGTTGCCGGCGCCGCCGCCGTAACGGGCCCCATCCCGTAAAGCGGAGTTTGTATTTACGTCTGTAGTTGATATGAAGATGGGCCTTGGCGGACGGCGCGGGGCAGCGCGGAGTGTCCGGGGAGGGGGTGTGGCGTCGGGGAGGGGGAAGGGCGGGGCGGAGCAGACGCTTGAAGGCGGTTTAGCGTGTTTGAGGGAATTGGATTTCCTATCGCCGGGCGGCGGCGCGGGCGGAGGGCGCGGGCAGTGCAAATAGCCTCGTGGCGCGGGGGCGGGCGGGGGGCGGAGAGGTGTCGACGTGAAGACGTGAAGAGCGCCGGCGTCCGCGCAGCCCGCCCCGCCCCCCGCCCCGCCCCCCGCCCCGCCAGAGGCCGCCCGATGCCAGGTGATAAAAAGAAGAGCGCTCCCCTAACGCGCGCCGGTCACGCAGCGCAGCACGCCAGCGCCCTCTAGCCCTCCAGCCCTCCGGCGCTCTGACCTTTGCCTGCGCCCTCGCCCCTGCGCTCGTCTTAGTTAACGCGTCCGCGTACTTGTCTCTATAGCTTGCTCGTGTACCTGCGCCTTCCTCTCCGCTCTCGTCTGCCCCCCTCGCCTCCTTCTTCTTTGGTTCTATTTTGCGTATACGAAAGTTAGGCAACCCATGATGGGTTTTCTTGGGAGGAAAAAGGGTGGGTTCCCGTTGTCTTCCCTGAGTTTTCAACCTAGACTTCTTTAGAAGGTACCTCAGACGTGGGTCTAGGGACCTTATCGAGCAGGCGCGCCACAAGGGTGGTCCCCTATTGCGTCTGGGTATGACTCTCACTTTCTCCGCCATATGTCGGTCCCAGTTACTGTATTCGAACTGTCTGTGGGAAGGTGAGATCTCATTAGGGGGAACGTTTTCGCAGGAATTTAATTTTGCTGGGCATACCACCAGGGTTGTTTTACATGCCACAAGTATGACATGGCTTCTGTGGATTTTCCGCCCTTCGAAAATCCAGGCATCTCGACCGGAATCGAACCCGTGCACTGGGGGTTCAGAGGCCAATAAGCTAACACCCTACCAACCGAACCACCAGAGTTAGCATTGTTTCGATCTCTGCAACTCAGACTGGGAAGTCCTAGGTTTTGAATCCCTACATGACAGAGTTTTGACACTAACAAAATAACTAGAAGGAAGTCAGTCGCTGTTTGGAGGAGACCTCTACAAGTCGGCTGTTCTGATTTATAGTTTTTCGTCTTTTTTCGATCAATATTAGGCGAATACCAGAGCAGAACCGCAACAAATGCGCCATGAACCGCGCGAGATCGTTCCTTTCTCTTCCATGTCCAATCATTTTACCCGGGGAGAGTAATCCACGAAAGTTTACATATAATTCATCGCCAGATGTCACCAACCAATGAAGGAACGTCGCTCCCTCATCCCCGGTAGATAAAACGTTTACTACACTTACGGGACTAATGACCTCACCATGTCACTTGTCAAGAACCATTAATCATTCAATCGCTTTCACCTGCGTCTCCTCTTATGCCTCACTCCTGGTTACCTATTCTTCACCGCTTTTATCATTTACTTCCTTCTACTCTTGCCTTCCTCCACGCCCTCATTACCTTTGTCATCGTTAGAGAGAGAATTTTTATGCCCTAAAAATCTTGTAATATGCTTTTAAAAATATGTATTGATGACCTCAAAATTCTGAAATACACAATCTAATATGCAATTAAAATTAACGATATTTCATTTCCTGTATAAAGCTTTCTTGATAAAATTTAGGAGAAGTATAAATATGTATTTAGTGAAGTAAATTGAATATTTTGTTTCTGCCTGGTTTAAAAAATATATCAAGAATTATCCTACTAACCTGAGCTATTTTTCTACACCCTAATTACCGTTTTCCTACTATTCCGAACATTTCCTAGAAAGTTTGACTAATTATTTCATGAAATGAGACCTATTACCTCCTAATATGTCCCGGGCAAGCGTTACATTTTTATATTAGATATAATAGACCTATTTATGTTCCTCTCCTTGTTTTGGTAGTACAGTATTTTAAAAGGATGTATATCCAATCTCAAATACAACAGCAAAGCACACAGATACCATTGGCTTCGAGTCTTTCAATCTGCGTTGCACCCACGCCAAACCTAAACCACGTGTTTTCCCTCTTGCGTCCCCTCTCAGTGTGTGACCATAACTTTCACAACCCCACGCAGGACTAGTGTAAATTTGTGCTACTAGCGAGCGTTTATTGGCCTTTTTATAGCAGATAGTCTATCAGAGATTAAACGATCTATCTCGCGTATTCCCCTCCGCAGAGATGTATTACAGCGCAGAATGCTATTACACAAATTTACAAAATAAACTTTTCGGAATCCCGTCCATGCCGCCGTCTTTTCTCCTCTTTATTACTAGAATAACCCCGTTCACTTCTTTCCATGTTATAAGTTGGTCTAATACAGGAACACTTCGATCAGTGAAAATACCTGCCCCTCTTTCAATGCACGCTATTGCGAGCTTCCGTGAAGAATATTGCACTACAGCGTCTCCTGTAATTTAATTTCGTGCTTATATTTTACTACTCGGAGATCTAGGGGCGATTGTAAGTCATGATCAGAGTACATCATTTTTATATGTTACGATTCTTACTGCCGCAATATCCTGACAAGATATCTTCCTTTTCGTAATCGTGGCTTATTACTGCCTACGTAATGACAAGTAACACTTTTTTCTTCAACAATTCTCAAGATTCCAAATTTTCTGATCGACAATCCTGCATATTGCCTGCTTTTGTGACACGCCTTACCCAACCACCCGTGGGTGAATACCCTATCACCTCTCCCCCAACACCGCATGGACTACCATGCGAGGTCGTGACACCTTTCTAGAAGTATTGTTTGCTTCCATGGTGACAGCTCATCTCGAGCCCAAACTGCCGTGTTTGTCATGTACTCTTCAAGAGGTGTTGCAGCCATTGTTTCGCCATTGCCCATGATGCCCTTGCCGTTTTGTCTTGCTTTCATCCTTCAGCGAATCTGTGCTTCTCCACTGCATTAAATTTTCCTCCGCTTGTTTTGTTTCGCTGATAATCAACAATGCTATATTTGCCAACACTCGACACATAAGCAAATGAAAGATATTAAAAATATCTGCTGTTGATACACTTGTAATATCACACATGTAATTCAAAACGACTACTCGGATTCGCGTAGTTAATCATGACTATTTGTTTCCTTATTTTCTACAACGTCAACATGTGTTGGAAAACTTGGAAAATCTCTGAACATTTTCTTCTATCCCTGAAAAATCTCCTTAAATAAAATATTTCTATGATTCTCTATATAAATTTGAGATTTATAATTAAAGACTTTCCAGTAATATAATTTCTTTAATAAAAACGAACATTTTTCATAAATTACTTTCCAGTAATTTTAAAACCGGGGTTTCAAAATGTCACGATGGGAATCATTTTCATAGTGGAACCACAGTCTTTTTTCATGAACACAGAAAATTACTTGCATAACTGTTTAGAATTTAATTTTAATAGTCCAAACAATCATCGAGAACTTTTTTGATTACAGTAATTGGAAATATGTTACACGACCCCTGGAAGCTTTCGTGGAAGGACTCCTTGCCTCAGATATACGTGCCTCAAATATACGTGCAGATGACGATAATATAGTTTTTCTTACCTGTGTACTTCTATTACTTCAGCAAATCTGTGCTTCTACACGGCAATAAATTTTCCCCCGCATGCTTTGCTTAGGATTAGAGGATGTTAAGAGTCCTCTTTCAGCCCTTTTCCGGTTACTGCCCATTTCCATTGTCTTTTGATGATTTTGAACCTAAATGATTATTTACTTACTAACTTTAATAGGCAGATATAGTTATTATCGGACGCAGTTGAAGTTTGGAAAGCGAAGTGATAGCAAGTTTTATAACAAATCATGGCCGTTATTTGCGATAACAGCAATGTGCCGTTCAATACTTTTCGTAATACCACGTCTTATAAGGAAAATTAGTGCAAATTAATAAAAATTAATTAATAAAAATTAGTTAAAGAATTTATAAAAAATAAGTAGGAGTAATCATACCTCATCTTTAGCAGTAATTAACTTGTTTCGACTGTTCTTGACAGACATGAATTGTTAAATACCGTAACGGTCGCCCACCTTTACGAGTGTTTTTCTGATCTCATGTTTGTGTGTGTTAGACGGATATGACAGCGCAGTAAACTGAAAACGAATTGTCAACCTCGTTAGCACGCGGCGTGAGGATGTCACCTGTGGTCGAGAGGCAAGCGGTGCTCTCGTGGCGCCGTGCGCTGCTTTCGCCCGAGGTCCGCTCGCTCCCTTGACAGCCCGCGCGCGAACGCCATGCCACGCCACGCCGCGCCGCCGCTGCACTCAGCGCGGGCGCTCCCGCGAGGCCACGCCCCCTTCGCTCCGACCCCTTTTCATCGTCTGCTTCACCCGTTGCCCGCCCGCTCCCCGCCCGCTCCCCGCCCGCTCCCCGCCGGCTCCCCGCCCGCTCCCCGCCCGCTCCCCGCCCGCTCCCCGCCCCGCTCCCCGCCCGCTCCCCGCCCGCTCCCCGCCCGCTCCCCGCCCGCTCCCCGCCCGCTCCCCGCCCGCTCCCCGCCGCTCCCCGCCCGCTCCCCGCCCGCTCCCCGCCCGCCGCCCCCCCCCCGCTCCCCGCCCGCTCCCCGCCCGCTCCCCGCCGCTCCCCGCCCGCTCCCCGCCCGCTCCCCGCCCGCTCACCGCCCGCTCACCGCCCGCTCACCGCCCGCTCACCGCCCGCTCACCGCCCGCTCCCGCCCGCTCACCGCCCGCTCCCCGCCGCCCGCTCCCCGCCCGCTCCCCGCCCGCTCCGCCCGCTCCCCGCCCGCTCCCCGCCCCGCTCCCCGCCCGCTCCCCGCCCGCTCCCCGCCCGCTCCCGCCCCCGCTCCCCGCCCGCTCCCCGCCCGCTCCCCGCCCGCTCCCCGCCGCTCCCCGCCCGCTCCCGCCCGCTCCCCGCCCGCTCCCCGCCCGCTCACCGCCCGCTCACCGCCCGCTCACCGCCCGCTCCCCCCGCTCCCGCCCGCTCCCCGCCCGCTCCCCTCCCCGCCCGCTCCGCTCCCCGCCCGCTCCCCGCCCGCTCCCCGCCCGCTCCCCGCCCGCTCACCGCCCGCTCCCTTCGCTCCGAGGCCACGCTCCCTTCGCTCCGTCCCCTTTTCATCGCCAGCTTCACCCGCTCTTCGCCCGCTCCCCGCCCGTTCCTCGCCCGCTCCCCGCCCGCTCCCCGCCTGCTCTACGCCCGCGGCACCCACGCCGCCCGCGCCGTTCGCGCCGCTCCCCGCCCGCTCCCCGCCCGCGCTTCCCGCCGCGGCGCTCCACAAACTTCAGCAGCGCAGGTTAGCGCGTCCGCACCGCCCACCGCGCCCGGGGGACAAAGGTCAGATCAGGGAGGCTGGCGCGCCGCCGCAGCGGGCAGGTGGGATTAGCGGACGATGGAACAAGGAGGGCAAGGTAGACGATAACCGAGCTGCGTGTTGAGTGAACAGAGCAAGAAGGACGAAGAGGGAAGAAGAGGGTAAATGAAGAGCGAAGGTAGTTGTGATTGGAATTGATTGATTGATTGACTGTTAGTGATTCCGGACGCTTCAACTGCTAAGGTCATTAGTCTCGTAAGTGTAGGGCATGATTCTTTTCCTCGGAAGGTTACGGTGATCTTCTCTCGCTGGATGGCGAGATCCGGTGTCGACCTACAGTCGACAAGCGGGGTTTTCACCAACCAGATATCTCCCACCAGCGAGGAATCGCCCCTGGTGAGACAAGCTCTAAGCTCCCAATCGGTCTTCCGGGATATATTGTAGCAATGAGAAGGTGGCCGGTAATGGAAAATAGTAGAATGGGTGAGTAGTGCAAACAGACATGGAGGCAAAAAAGACAGAGTGGAGGTCAAATAATTCTACAATTAAAATTTCTCTTCACTAGGTGAGCTAGGAGGGCCACCGTTATCCATTCGGAAGCTTTGATTTTTAAAATTGAAGCTCGTGTTTCGATAGCAATACCGCCTCTCACCAAGTACTTACTCACCAAGTTTAGTAAATCTTTAATCGGAGGAGGCTGAAGGCAAGAACGAAAGGAGGGCGAAAAGGTGCGTAAGATAAAAGATAAGTGTGGAGTGTGAGAAGGCAGAAACGAAAGAAGGGTGAAAAGGCACGTAGGAAAAAAGATAAATGTAGAGAGTGAGAAGGCAGGAACGAAAGGAGGATGAAAAGGCACGCAGGATAAATGATATGTGTAGAGAGTGAGAAGAGATAGAATGCTCGGTAGCGAGTGAGGTGGTGAAGGCAGGGAGGGCCAGTCACCGAAACGTCAGGGCCGAAGCGAAGGGTGAGTGCGGGTGCGCAATTCGGTTATACGCCGGCGACAGGCAGGCGCGGAGCGGCGCGGGCGGGCCAGAGCGCGCGTCCCATAGGTCACTCCTTCACCACCCCCTCTCACCCCCTCTTCCCTCTCTCACCCCCTCTTCCCTCTCTCACCCCTCTCTCACCCCTCACTCACTCCCCTCTCACCCCTCTCTCACTCCCCCCTCACCCCTCTCTCACTCCCCTCCCACCCTCTCTCATCCCTCTCTCATTCCCCCTCTCACCCTCTCTCCAACCACCCGGCGGTGTGACCTGAAGGGCGCCGGGGCCATCCCCGCACAGCGCGTGTGGCCAAGGAGTGACGTGTGTATGGCCATCCAGTTACGTGTCTGTCCGTTTGCTGAAGCGTCACTGAACTCTCTTCAACATCATAGTTCATGCACACTAGTTAATAATATGCGAATGATATACCATGGCAATTACGAATGTCAATCGTGGAAAAAAATAGCGTCTGCATAAGAGCGTACCAGTTAATTGATTGTTTATTTCATGTTCCCGGGCGCGTCAACGACTAAGGTCATTGTTCCCGAAAGTGTAGTGAATGCTTTAATCAAGGGGTGGCAGTGTTCTTCCCCAGCCGGATAGTAAGATTCGGTGCCGGCCTACACGTCGGCTTGCGAGGTTCATCGTATTCAAGCATCTCTCACAAAGTAGCGAGGTGCTACTCCACGCAGGACACACTCTGAGCTCCAGACTGTTCTCCCGACGTGTGTGGTACTGAAGTGCATGTAAGTGTGTGTAAGGGTGACGAGACAAGGAAGGGGAGGAAATATCGCCTCCGGTCCGTGGTTCATTTGTTAGGTGACTGTTCCGGCATTCGCCTGATGTTGATTGGAGAAATCATGAAAGACTACAGATCAGAGCAGTCGATCATTACAATGCTCCTCTAGACAGTGGCTTAACTAGAACTAGCTATCTAGCTAGTGTCACATCTCCGCCTCGTACGGAACTGAAATCTCCTGGTATGAAGCATTGCAGTGATGTCAATGGCCTGGGCCACCTCAGTTGATGAAATTTCCGCTTTAATAGCTCATTTGTTCTCTCTATATTGCTCTTTATATACCATTGGTATTCGTTAAGATTTTTTTAAAATATTACAACGCTCTAACACGCTGTAAAGATAATATATGCAGTTAGTGTATACATTTTTAATGCGATATCAGCGGCGGTTTCCACGAGTACAGTCCGTTTCTAAAAACTTAAAACTTGTATATTAACGTCTAAATATTCATAAGTACGAGTCCTACCGCGTTAAATTAATTAAGCGCAATATGTATTGGAAGCGAGGAAAACTAATGTTCTTGAAACCAGATTTTCGATATCTCAAAATATTTCACTCTTTTTAAAACTCTATAGGAGAAGAATATATAAGAATATATATTATATTCTTCTCTATATAAGAATACTAATTGAAGTATTATATTCCTATTTAAGTTTCAGATATCATACATTATAAAAATTTATGTTAAAATATTGCTGACTCGTAGTCACATGGAATATCCATGCTTTTCATGGATATTCAATATGTCACGACTATCCAATAAGTTTTGAGAATTCTGTAATGCTCTGGTATTACTCTCCACAAGTACTGAAAATTGAGTAAATGCTGACGAGACTCTTTCCTTGTGTACGATGTGAAGTGTACTCGTATATACCAAAAGTTAAATCAATTACTCAAAAGCTTTAAAATCTCTCTTAATTAAAAATAATTGCGCTAAAGCTTTGCCTGTTTGCTACAAGGTTTATTAATTAATTGTAATCATTTCTATTTCAACTTTCACTTCAAAGAAGCCGTCGGAGAGAGTGGATCAGCCCTTTTGACTGCGAGCGCTCTGAAGGGGTTGCTACGTTAAGGGTGCTTCAGCAGCGTTTCCGGGGACGGCATGAGGGCAAACGATGTCTGACACAAGCTCAGGAAACTCCGCCGATACACATCGGATAACACGCGTGTACGAGAGTCAACACAACAATGGCGGCGACTCATTGCGAATTCATCGGCTCAACCCCTCGGCAAACACAGCGCTACACGCACGCGAAAGCGAGACCTTCTCTGCTTTGCTCTCTCTTTGCTCTCGCTTTGCTCTCTCTTTGCTCTCTCTTTGCTCTCGCTTTGCTCTCGCTTTGCTCTCGCTTTGCTCTCGCTTTGCTCTCGCTTTGCTCTCGCTTTGCTCTCGCTTTGCTCTCTCTTTGCTCTCTCTTTGCTCTCTCTTTGCTCTCTCTGTGCTCTCTCTGTGCTCTCTCTGTGCTCTCTGTGCTCTCTCTGTGCTCTCTCTGTGCTCTCTCTGTGCTCTCTCTGTGCTCTCTCTGTGCTCTCTCTGTGCTCTCTCTGTGCTCTCTCTGTGCTCTCTCTGTGCTCTCTCTGTGCTCTCTCTGTGCTCTCTCTGTGCTCTCTCTTTGCTCTCTCTTTGCTCTCTCTTTGCTCTCTCTTTGCTCTCCTTTGCCCCAGCCCTGGCCGCTACTCCTTCCATTTGACATTTGCTTCTTTGGTTCTCTTGTCGACCTTATCCCTTCTTACGACACCTATAATCGTTTCCTTTTTCATGACCACTTCTTCAACATTTCCAACACTTCATCCTCTTTGGGTTCCGTCTTTTTTGGATATTCGGCCTCCCATTTGATCTTCACGTCCAACATTTTCTTGGTACTCTTCATCTTATCACCATCTTTTCGTTGTACGCATAACTATGCCCCAACCATTCTTCCAATCTTTCTTGCTCTAATTTGTCTCTCATTTCTGGTCTCTTCCCGATCCCGTACATTTTCACTCCTCATTTCTTCGTCTTTCTTCCCCGTTCTCACCTTCATAACTACCACGTTATACCAACGTACAGCTCAAGCAATTCCTTTTAAATTCCTTCCCCTTGTACGTGATATACTCTTCTATCCATATGAAACCCCTGTCTTCCTTTCCCCGCTGATTCTTGACGCAACCGTTCTTCTAACCGCTTCATTTTTTCTCCCACCAACGCACATCCTTTCCCACTAATCCCTTTACCATTCCCTCTTTCGCGCCCTTTGAACTTTCCCTCTGCAGTTCCCGTCCGACACCCGCCGCCACTCCCTACTTTGATGACGCCCCGCCCCCTCCGCCAACAGCCGGTGTCGCACTTATCAAGCGCCGTAATAGGCACCTCTCCTACTTCATTAACGCAACAGCCGATCGAGATTAGAGATTGCGTTCTCAGAAACGTTACTCCTTCATCGCCGAGACAACTGGCGGCGATACGCGATGCAGTAAGAGCTCGTAAAACGTAACACGTTCTCCGGTGCCCCATAACAGGAAGAGGAAAAGGGGAGCGGCGTGTTCTCGGCGAGGAGACTTCTCGTCGACTGGGTTTTGCATTCGCGAGGACGGATTACATGGCTGCTTTGCATTTTTTTGCTCCCATGGCAGCTATTCGTGCCTTTGCCTCAGCGTACACTCAAGGCTGCTTGCATTTTTTAGATCCTAGGGGTGAGTTGATCGCCTAGTCTACGAATTAAGGATGTGCCCTCGACAGCTAAGCTGTTACTTCTTAAGACATTTTAGCTCGAAACCTTTTAGGCAATAACAGCTAGTACCCTGTTATTAGGTGTTAACGGTTAAATTGCTGATACTGTAACCTATTGCGTAAAAAATAAACTCTGAACAATTGAACTCTGATTAAACTCTAAACAATTATCGTATTAATAGCTTTGTACCTCAAATTTCACGCCTCAGCCAATCACGTGTTGATTGGCTGGTGTTAAACAAGGTTACCTCCTCTAAAAAATTACAGTAGTGAGCAATTATTGAATTGGTAGATGAATAAATCGCATACGAGTTATTGTGAATATGATATAACGTGTCAGGGAACTGGTTAAACTGTGTAGAATCAATTACGTAGATACACTTCTTCCCTAACAGCCCAACCAATCTCTGTTACCTCTAATTCACCTTTATTGTTCTTCCTCTTGCCAGTTTTGGAGAAGTAGTGCAAAAAATTGCAGTAAGCTTGCGGCACAATCTAGTAAAGCTCGAACAAAACTTCGACAGCTATCTGCGTTGACAACAGCCGCTACTCAGTTTCACATTTAACTGTTCTACTCATTTAACTGTCAGGCGCAGCCTTGGTAGACAACTATTCTGATAATTGTTAATGATGAATAGCTTTTTTTAGCTCATTTGCACTACTAATGGTTGGGAAGGTGAGATCGTGCGCGCTTAGTCGCCAATTATTTAAGATACAACTCAAGTATCTTCCTAAAATGGATCGGAAGAAACGATGGCTACTGTCCATCAAAGCAGTAGGCTTTTAAAATTTGTTAATCAGTTTGTGGCATCGATCGGATGGTTTTAAATATCCGCTATCGTCAAAGCTCGAACACAAAATTTCGTGTTCTAGTGTGCATAAATTGCAACTACCGGTTGGTTATAATTCAATTTTTCCTAAATAAAACTGTCGAGAAAGGAAGCTACTATGGTACCAATCTCGGTAGCCCATGCTACGAGTCACAAGATGCGCTACACGTTTCTATTATTTTCTTCGCCTCCATTATTATGATTTTACGGGGAAGCGTTTATCATAGAAACGTTTGAGCCGATAAAGAAGTTAGTAACAGGAGAGTACTGTAGGCATACCCATGGAGATAAGCAACTCAGCACACTCTACCATTTAATTATAATTAATTAGCGCTTTCTAACACGCGTAGTCAATAAAGTGTGTCATATCAATCATACATCCCAGTATGATGAATGCTATATCCACAGAAACCATGAATTTTGTGTGATACAGCTGCTCATTAAGTGTCCAATGAAGTTAATTCAACAAGTAATTAGTTAACCTGCGTGTGAATTTAGTGTGTCCGCACGTGGCTCACGATTAGACCTCTTCTAATTCACTGTTCGAGACACGTCACTTGATGAGTTTTGGTCTACTATTGAGGAAGTTACCAGTTTTTTCGAATCATTCCACTACATTACAAGAAAACTATCAAAATTCACGTTGAAGAGGTTTAGACTTCAGAATGAGTTTTTGGTGTTTTTTTTTATGTGGGCAGGAAAGTGCTCCACATCTTCAACCAAGGGATCAAAGGTTGAGTATAAGGAGTCATCGTCCAACCGGAAACGGAGTTGGTATGCACGGTAGCACCCGTGCCCCGTTAATAACTGGGTCAAATAATGATCCACATCTCCGTGTTTCCTTGACTTACGTCAGACAAAATGTCCATCTACCAGTGGATGATAGAGTCCATCGCCTTTTCCACTGAGCAATTGTCACCTCTCTCTCTTCCTTCATGATGACGCTCCTATTTGTAGCTCCCTATTGTGTGTGTGTGTGTGTGTGAATGGGATAAAGTTCCTACTATAGGGTTGATTAGCGGCTCATTCAATTTCACTTGACAAGCCAAATTCATTGACGCTACTTTTTAGCTAAATACTTCTAAATTGATGCTGACTATTCTACTCATGAAATTAAAACCAATAGTGTTTAACTATTCATACAAAATGTCCCAACCAGGGCGGTGTATCTCAAAAAGTTTATCGCTTTTTCTATCCGATTTTTCTCGCCGCTTCTCCCTCCTGGTCAATCATAAACTGCGACTCATCTATCTTAAGAGACGTTATACATTGACAGTCGTAGGATGTCACCTATGATAATGTTAGGCAAAACATTCTTAATGGTTTTAAGGCCCCCAGAATGGTGAAGCGCTAACTATTAAACCCCCATTCCAGCAAACATGAATATTGACTTGATTCCTTTCTTAATATTTCTTTCTCATTCACTTATTACACTTATAATTCCTTTTTCGAATGTACTTGCTTAAAACAAATAAAAAAATAACAAGGAATAATTGTCCGCTGCGTCCCGCAGTTGTGTGTAGTTATTTCTTTCCCCTTGTTTTTGAAAATGTTCTCATTTCCTTTCTTATTTTGTGATTACTCATTTTGCAAAGAGACACGCTTAAATAAAGAACATTTAATTCTAATCTCTTAGTACATACCACTAATACGGCTTCCAATGGTCCTTCCTGAACGTGGGAGGAGTCAGTCACCAACAGAGAGCCTTTTTAGCTCAAACTTTTGCTATTCTTTAGGCGCATTTCTACACTGCATTATATTCCTCATTGTTGTCAACGAACCTTTGCTGGAACAATACGAATGAACGGGTACATTACAATGTGGATAATACAGGTCTACTGATTTTTTTACGAGTGAAATTTAGATACATTATATGTCATCATTGGGTACTATATTTATAATATGTTATGATTTATATTGTAATATATTATTTTTTATTTTATACCTTGTTTTTATTTTAAATGGTTGATCTCTAGATTAGTATTTGAAATTTAACCTAATTAATGTGTCTTTGAAATTTAACTATGGTAATTATTATTTGTACAAGTTTATTCCCTTCACTTCCGTGAAACAAGCCGTGAAGTTTTAGATTGTATAATTGAGGGTGTTTTTTGCGATTTAAAAAGAACTAGACAGTGGTGGCACAATTATGGCTTCAGATTTGGATTTAGCGCGTTGAAATTCGAAGAGAAGCATGTTACAAGTCTTTGGGTCTGACAACAACTCCAGAAAAAAATACAATTTCACGGTGTTTTTTGCAATTTAAAAAAATGGAAGGTAGTGGCACACTTTAGACCTCAGATTCGGATTCAGCGCGTCAACATTCAATAATAATGTCGCAAGTTTTGGAGTCTGACAACAACACCTGAAAACAAAAAAAAATACGATATGACGATGTTTTTTTGCGATTAAAAAATTGCCGGGTGATGGCGCAATTTGTACTTCAGATTAGATTTAGGGCGTTGAAATACAGAGAGAACCACGTGTCAAGTCCTCGGGTCTGACAACTTTCTTTTTATGTGCCTGTGTAATTTATGCCCGATGTAAAAATGATTAATCAGCTTTTTGAAAGATGCCTAATATTATAAATTCAAGTTTTAAGATGCTGGATTTTCTAAACAGCAAAATATCCGTAGATGTCGACCATTGCCTAAGGAAGTCGTCGGCTCTGCTCTGACCATTTGGGTGCTCAGTGGAGGCTAGTGACAGATCAGAACAGTGGACACTGAATTGCAAACTGCGCGAATTATTTCGTTTTTCCAGATTCTTGGTTCCTTGGTTCTAACAATGAGATAATCATAGTTCATCGTCTCATAGTCTACATGCATTGATCTACAATCACCAGCCACACTAAAAGAGACCTCAATCATTTTGAAACTATGCAAATGACATAGTATAGCCTGACTTGGACCGTGACTCCCGGTTTTGCTTTTGGACAACAACTGTAACTGCAGTCAGATCGTTAGCCCAAACCAATATTACATAAAATTATAATTAATATAATGATTCACGAATTTTATTAATAATAATTCTTAGTTAAAATTATTATTATTTAATTAATATACTTAAAAATAATAAAATTGTTATACCTAATAACAACACCACCTCTGAGGGTCCGGTGCACCTGAAAAAGAACAATCTGATTCCTAATGTCTAGCTTACCAACCAATAAAATAGACATTTCTGTCGCGGAAATGAAGACGTAAACTTATTTTCCTTCATGAATCTGCGGGTACGCGTGCACTTCTAATACGCGGTTTTGCTGTCGGAGCTTTTGCCTGCCGTATCCCAGGAAGCTTTAGGGAAAAAAGCCTGTGTCGTGGCGACAGGCCCGCTCTGTCTGCCGTCCTTTGCGGCGTAGCGGCAGCCGTCCATCCGCCTCCCGTCCGACGTCCGTCGCCCGTCGTCCACCGCCGTCGCGGCGCCGCCGTCTCTTCTGTGCTTTTTAATATTTTTCTCCGCTCTGTCCTCTAATTTCGCTCCGCGCGCCCTCGTCTGTCGCTTCGAGGGTGCTCAACGTTGCGTCTCCGCCGGGCCGCCCCGCCCCGCCCCTCCCCTCCCCCCCGCCCCTCCCCTCCCCGCCCCGCCCCGCCCCGCCCCGCCCCGCCCCGCTCCCGTGCGTCGTGCCCCCGTCGCCGCCGCCGCCGCCGCCGCCGCCGCCGCCGCCGCCGCCGCCGCCGCCGCCGCCTTGTCCCCTTCGGCTGTCCGCGCCCTCCGCCGCCTTTCTGCCGCGCCGCCTTTCCGTATTCGCCGCGGTGCACGTCACCCTGAGCAGCTTCGCCTCACACAGTGGGCCGAGTACCCATCCAACAAGCCAATAAAATACTTAGGCCTAAACATCGACAAAAATGAAACTATTAGTGGAGCTATAGAGTGGAACAGACTTTCTCGTAGTAAAGTTTTCTAATTTCCTTGGTGTGGACTCGCTTTACGGTTATTGTCTTGCCAGATGCCATCTATCGCCACTTAACGTATTTCTTTTTTTTACATTTCTTCAACTTTTCGGTTTCCTGATAGTAGAACCAAAATATTACTTCAACCCGGAAGTGCTCGCAATAGATCTGCGAGAACCAATCCACAGCAATTTTGTGTTCCTGAATTATTGCGATGCAATAATCATCTGATATTTCATGTATTCCTTCACTGTACTTTTCTGAGATCGCCTGGCCATTTATTTTTTATCTTTTTGCTGAATAATTTCCCGTGAGCATGTTGCAACTTGATCGTTGCGCTTCGCGATAGCTGGGTGTACGTTGGATGCAATGGCACCAGTGCATTGTGAGCTCCTGGCCTACGCGGTACGTATCATGGCATTATTTTCAGTCGTGTCTATTACAAGTACCTATTCAGAAAATGTAAAAATTGGTCTTATCTACAATCGAATGTCACAATTTTTTACCAAAGAGAGAGATAGCAGAAGTCTAAGTAAGGAAATGAAAAAAGACTTGCAAAATAGAAAAAAGACTAAGACTTTATAAATATTTTTGTGAAAAAGTAAAATATATATTTGTCCAGACCATGCCGAAATAATTCGAGGAAATTGTATTTAATACTATTTAATAGAATAATATGATTTTAATGCTTTTTGCGTGTACTTCGTCAATTTTATCTTTCTCACCATAATTATTCAGACAAAAATTCTGCAGTATGAAATTAATTGACAATTGCATTGGGGGACATGTACCAACTGAATAAAATATGTATTTCAGTAAATGGACCGTCAGATCAATCACATTTACGATAAGTTGCATCTATATCTGAGAGATACATTGCGGGCACTGGCGTGAGTCTACCTATTGCGGTCACTCCCGGGTTTAGAATATTAAATACCTCGTTATAAATAGCAATTTTCATTGAAACGTTTAGAGATGTTTTTAAGAAAAAGGCGTTCAAGCGTTTCTGTAAACTTTTTACTTTTCAAAACATTTTGTCAGAAGTCAGTTGAGCATTACTCACAAATGCAACAGTGTTTACAAATTCCTGAAAATGTGCATATTAACGGCATGAGCGATATTTTAAAAAAATTACATTTGTGTAATTTTTGAAAAAAAGAAACTAAAAAAACGACTACCACAAAACACAACGTAGTTGTTTACAAACTATTAAGGTTAAAACCAATAATCTTCAGAAACAGCCATCTACCATGACACACAGCACTCGCAATATATAGAACAATAGTAAGACCCCTCCTACTGTATACATGCCCGATATGGTTAAGTGCAACTAAGACCAATTTTATCTATTTAAGCTATCCATTTCAATCTATATATTCCAAGTTATCCAAAAATCAATTCCTAAGAACAATTACCAATGCACCATGGTTCATATCTATAGCAGAGCTCCATAAAGGATTCAATATCCAACCTATAATCCAGCACATCCTATACTTATCCTCCCAATTCTACTCCACCCTAACGCAGATACCAAATTTAACCGGATTCAACCTAGCGAGAAACCCCATTTACTCCACAAGAATAAAAAATAACTACCCTTTCCACATATTCCTAAAGCAATTTTTCGAAATTCCTGATATAGGTGATGATTAGGTTTACTCGACCGCACGGCTAGCTGTAAGTTTAATTTTAGTTTAGTTAATAAGTCAACAAACGTATGTAGAGTGAACTTAATTGAACCGTCTAAATATAAAAATAAAAAACGCACATAGTGAACCAAAATGTTCCAACATGAAAAAAAGATTGTATTTTTCAAAACTTCCAGCAAACTTCGAAGAGTGAGAGAGAGTAGAGTGAAATTAGTAAAAAAATTAATCCGAAATTAACGAACTAAATGGACTAACTAGTTACTTAACGGATTTAGTGGTTTCTAACTAGTTTGAACGCATAATTTTTAATTTGCAAAAAGGTACGTTTTTTAATGCGTAATGTTTTATTCCATGATTTTTATTTCCACCTCAACAAAGTGTAAAAAAAATTATCATCTTAGGAAAAAAATCCTTGCGATATGTTTACATTTTGTGTAAATAATAATATAATGTTGATATATACAGTAAACTGATGATTTTCGTACGTAATGTTATATCAAAAACGATATTGCAAACTGGAAATTTGTCTTGCACTTCAGCGCAGAGAGATTGGCGAAAGGCAAAAAGGAAAATTGAATATGGCTTTAGATTATTTTTAAAATTTGACATGATCTGCATTTCCTATTAGAAGTTTTTTCTTCATATCAATGCAGGAGTTACTTCTGGTTGTAGAATACTATTTACTAATTACTTATACATTAAATAATGAAAACTTAATTTATTTCGCTTATAATTATTAGCTTTATATTGTAAGTTATTCAGTACCTCATTTCCCATTTCCAATTAGGTGCACCTTTTATTCAGCAAGAGAGCAATTATAATCTGGAGTAATGAAAGCAACACCTTGGCCGGAAAGTAAAGTACTCCCAATAAATGAATGAATTATTCATACGGTTATATTAAGAATAGGAAGAAAATTAGTGATATAAATAATAACTATTTATTTTATTCGTTTAAGTATTGTAATGTTCAAAATGTACTACACACATTTGACATTTAACTTAGAAAACGCATGAAACGTTTCAAATGAAAAAATGATACATTATAGTATTGTATGTACTATGATTTTCTTTCAAAAAATGTAATAAAAGAAAATCGAAATAAAACCAAAAAATTAAAAATGACGTAACATTTTTATTTTAGTAAATAATTTCCAATTAACACTAGTTTCAAAAAGAAAATTAAGTTCGGGTAATAGGCCAAGTTAAGTTGGGGTAATTGACACTGTTTAATTCAAGAGGTCCTAATTTGTAATGACTCCTGCGTTAATTATTTGTAAGATAGAGGAAAAAAGTTTGTGTAAATCAGGCATTTCTCAGTCTGGGTATATATCCTGCTAATTTCAATAATATGCTGTAGTTTCCTCAACACGGTTGGATTAAATATTTTTGGAGGGGAAGTATTGAATGATAGCCGACCTGGATGGCTAAGAGCGAGTACCGACTCAGCGCTTCGGTCTGAAGGGTCGCGGGTTCGAGTCCCGCCTTGGGCATGGCTGTTTGTCCCTTGACTTTGTGTGTGTTGTCGCGGAGGGCCTCGCGTTCTGCTGACCCCAGATCAGAGGAGCCCGCAAGTGTTTGTCTAGTGTATAGTCGAATATGCGTCCCTTCGGGACGTAAAGGGCAACCGGCTGTCGGCTGGATAAAAGCCCAAGGGAAAAAAAAGTATTGAATGATTTTAATTTTTCATGTGTTTCATGTGAAACATCAAGGCCCGCTCCGCATGGGCCACCCTCATTGCCGGACCTCATCGCCCATCACCGACCTCACTGCCGGTTCTCACGGTTCAACCTCATTTCTCGTCCATAGCACTTCATGAAGATTCAATTTTGTTTCTATAAAACCACGAAGATGAGCAACGAAACAAATTTAACATTTAAAATCATTTGAAGCACTTTAATTTGCAAATGCAACAGTTGTTACAAACTGCTAAAAATGTTCATATTAACGGCGTGAGAGATATTTAAAAAAATTACATATGTGTAATTTTCTTAAAAACAAACGAATACATCAAAATTAACTTCACGTCATATTAAATTCGTATATTAAGTATATTTCGTATATTACGCATATTACTCTGTATATACGTATGTATACGATGAAGGAAAAAGTAACTTTTTCAAAACGAACATTGGTTGGGATCTGAACGCCGCGGTATCTCCACGTGTTGTATGTTTGTGCCCCGTTCGAACCACTGTGCGTCTCTTCCGAGAGCGTTCGCGGCGGTGCCGCGCAGCGGCGGGCAGCTAAGTGGGCGTGGCGGGTCCCTCCCCCCCATGCCCCCCGCTCAAACGACTTCCTCCCCTTCCGCGGAGGGCGGTTCCCTGCTTCATCTCTGGCGCTTGCAGGCTCTTCCTCCAGGGCGAGTACTGCCTCTTCTTTCGTCATTAATTCTTGGCCAAGAGCTTTGCACCCTGCCCATTATTGGGCTTTGAGATTTCCCCTGCGGTGCTGCAATGCTCTATGCACACGGTTTAATGTGAGTGTTGTTAAAGAGGGTGCATGCGCGTTTATAAAAAGTAAATGAAAGTGTTTAGAATTTTTGAACAAAGGTTATGGATTCAAGAACATATCTCGTCCAAAAGAATGCATTCACAGCTGTCTCATTTAAGAAAAAATCTTAAGGATCGACTACATGAATGCGAGTCCAAATGCGAGTGCTTGTGTTGAGGAAAAATAATTTTACGTTCTCGTATTTTTGTGGTTACGTAGGTGAGAAAGGAATATACTGGATGAGTCATGTAACTTTAGCATCTCCTGTAATTTTTGAACGCTTGAAGTTATTGCAGTGCCGTTTTCACGAAAGTGCATGAGGGAATGGGACGAATTGATACATATATTCGTTTTGATTTTATGACTTGCATTATTAAGAGACGTTGAGGTTACTTAATTTTTTTCAAATGGAACTCTACATACTTGTTTAGTCGATCATGAGCGTAGAACGATGAATCCAGTGATATACATATGTTAGATAATCATTTGTTTGAGCAATTTTAATTTTTCGCGACTCGTGTGTAACGTATACTAACCGTCCACCAACCAAGGTCGCGCAGCGCTCTCCTTACTAGCACGTACTCGGGGCGTTACAATATCCGTTAAAAACGAGTCGCAAAATATCAAACTTACATATGAAAATTTTTATCTAACATGTGACAATATGTAAATCATTGGATTCGTCTTTTTACGTTGATCATGATAGACTACAAAATATGTATAGTTTCATTTTAATAAAAGTTACTTCAATGTCTCGAAAAATGCAAATGACAAAATAAAAATGAATACATGTATTAATTAGCTACATTCCCTCATGCACTTCCATGAAAACTGCATTGCAATAACTTTAACTGTTAAAAAATTGCATCGCCATCCAGCAAGGGAAGATCACCGCCATCTCCCGAGAAGAAACATGCACTACACTAACGGTACTAATGACCGAAGCAGTTGACGCGCCCGGAAACACGAAAAAATCAATCAATCAATCAATCAATCAATCAAAAATTGCAAGAGGTGCGAACGTTACGTGACTCACTCTGTATACAGATGAAGTTGCGTAACATTTGAGGAGCAACTAATCAAAACGCATATTGTCCACTCATGAAAACAAATAGAGTTTGATATGAAATCGTGTAGTTTTTAATACAATCTGCACGTTTCTGCTTTCAGATTTCTTAAAAAAGAATTTAATTTAATGTGTTAAAATGCGGTTTTGAAGAATTCTCAAAGCTGGATCGTGTAGAACGTTTTAAAACCCACACGATTTCATATCAAACTCAGTTTTTTCCACCAATGGGCAATATACGTTTTGATTAGTTGCTCCTCATTTGATCTCTTGTGATTTTTAACAGTGTAATATAATTCAATACAGTTTGCACAGAAATGCATGGTATAACGAGAATTCTATACTAGTTGCAATACATTTTGAAATATCATGGTCGCATTCACTTTTGTTATTCTTACGCCACTTATGTTACCATGCGCGCGGTGAATTCCCTTCACCCTTCATTTATTTGAAATTTTGTTCGTTCTTAGAACTAATAATGTCAAAATAGATTTTTAATTTTTTTCTGTAGTAATCTGCATTGTTAAATATATTAAAAGCGTAAGAAGTCGGTACATATGAATAATCTACAAAATGTAATGTCCTGTCCTATGGCTCGACTGTCCGCTACGGGCCTTGGCCGACAAGCGTGACCCAGCATCTCGGCCATGGGATAAGGGGTTCGTGTAGTTTGCACGAAGACATGCCTTCACCATGTATTCTTCATAATCATAGGGTGAGCTTTCTCATCTTCACGCAGCAATAGTGACAGGGACATTTCTCAGGAAAGCGCACACCTATGATTTGCCACGGCCGGGAATCGAATCCGGAGCTGTACTGTGGAAAGCGAGCACGCTAATAAACAACCCACCGAGGGCCGTGCGAAAGGTAATACAATATAAATATCAAGTGCAAACAGCAATCATGAAGTGAGGATTCGCATGAAATTAGTCTGATATATTACACTCTTCTTCTGAATACATTACTTCTTAATTTTCATACTTTACATACTATTTCATTATGTGAAATTTATTTATATAAAAGTTATATCATATTATTTTCATACATGTCACTTCATTTTCCATTAGTTCACATTGTATGCCACGTATTCTTTTTGAATCCAATTAACTCACCATTTAATTGATGATCCGACTTAAAACCGAAAATGTTTTAAAAATAAATTCTTAATATGTAAATATTTACGAGAACAAAAGTAGTTTCACTTCAAAATCTTATTCGCACCACCAGGCGCATGGTGTATTCTGTTCACACGGTACAGTCTTTCAGAAAAAATATTATGCAGCGAACCCCTTTCTTTTAGAACGTTATGAAACGAACAACGCTGACCCAAGCAGATGTTGATAGTAAGATACGAAGAGGCTTAGAAAATTTTTAACTTTTCTAGGTAGTGATTAGGGGAGAGAAAATGTCGCCTGGTGAACGTTATCACCAACGCGCCCGCATTAGGGTAAATCTGTGTCAATTGTCTGGGAAAATATTTTTTAAATATAGGAAAATATCTTACTTTTACTCCTGTACGCCACGAAATTTTTCTAAAATTTGCGTATTTACACCAATCTAACATTCCTTGCCCAGAATATTTATACAACCTGACCGAACAGTGTGGTAGTACACGACTGGCAAAGCAGATATACGCGGTCAGGTTACGCACTCCACTTACTGGATGCTCACTTGTTCCGACAAACAAATCATTACAGGAACAAACAGGAGACTCTGTTTCATTTGGACCGACTCTATTTCGTTGAGCATATTTACAAACCAATCGATACATTTCACAGTACCTTTGAAGTCATGAAATCCTTTGCTTTTTGTTCTAAACATTTCACGATTTGAATAAAAATTCGCCGTATTTAATGTATTATATGATTTTGTAATTTTGCACTAAAAGAGCATTAACCTTGAGTTACATAGGCCTTATTTTGATACGTAAATACTCAAGCAATGTATAATCTATATTAGTAGTAACTATATTATTAATTAAATAGCATAAATTCATTGTTAATATTTTGGTTCAAACCACTTAAGTTCTCTTGTCTAAATGACAATATACCATTTCTTTCAATAAAATTCATATCCAATTATTATTTCGAATGGGAAAATTACATTTGTTAAATTGTCCATGTTGATGCAAAAGTCATTAAATTCATAAAAAACACCTTATGATTGGTTTTAATTTCTTGTGTATGAACGTGGAGAGGGAAAAAACCCACAAACACCTCTCTCAAGTCTGAAGGCTGCAAAGTTTACTTTCAAGATTTGCGCGCATTGGAAATTAGTAATTTAGATATTAAAGTAATATTTACAAATATTTTCATTGACAACAAACATCTGTTTAATTATAATGTTTATTTGGTTATCTAAATAAAACTTTACGAAACAGATCCGATTAGGGCGCAAGTATTCCAATACCCCACGTCCCAGTATTCACATCAATAATCATTTTCGTAAAGTAACATTATAGCAAATCCACGGTCGTATCGGAAAGCGTAGTGAAATTGAAACGAAAATTATAGTTTATTGGAATGTTTACAGCGTGATCTTTGTAATACGTTATTTGTATCATAGTATCTTCTTACAATGCTAGATTGGTTAGCAACCTCGACATAACGGCCGCACTTGTAATTCTACAATGTTGTATTGTAAGATGATGTCACACGATACTTATGTCGTAAATACTCATAACGATTGTCTTATTTGATTTGGGGAAAAAATTCAAGAAACCGTTCTTATATGGGAAAATAAATTATCTTCGAAGTTAAACGAAATGGTATTATTAATTATTAATAAAATAATTGTATTAAATGAAAGAATTCCTAAGATCTTCTAAGCCCTAAGCAGGTTAAACCTGCAGAACAGGGGTACGAAATTGATTTTTTGGAATATTTAATTTCTTTTAGAAAAGACGTGCGTTATAATGAGCCTCGGCTTATGATAAATTTTTAAATGATATTAACTTTTAGCAGAGTTTTATTAGCACAAATTAACGACAAAAATTGCAGTCAGTAAACTATTTTAGAAAATAGGGAACGACACTTCAATACATTTATGACTCGCCAAGCGTTGCCCTACTGATCCTTCGAGGAGCCTCCACCCCCAGAAAGCGCTGTGGCGCGTAGGTTATCTCGCGCCAAAGAGGCGCCGTGTTGATGTTCGCCCACAACGCCTTCAGCAGTGCATCCCCCGCGGGCACGGCACGACACCGTGTCGGCGGCGCCTCAAATGCTTTCCGGCGCCGACTGCTTCCCCGTTCCCCCCCCCCCCCCCTCCACCTCCCCTCCCTCCCCCACCCTACCCTCCCTCCTCCCCACCCTACCCTCCCTCCTCCTCCCCCTCCCCTCCCCCACCCTCCCATCTCCCCTCACCCCTCTCCCCCACCCCTCCCCTCTCTTCTGCCTCCACTCCCTCCCTCCCTGCCCCTTTCCTTCCGTCCCCGTCCCTCCCGTCCCTCCCTGTTCCCTCCCGTCACTCTCCGTCCCTCCCTGTCCCCTCCTAGTCCCTCCCCGTCCCTTCCCGTCCCTTCCCGTCCCTTCCTCCTTCCTCTCCCCTCCTCATCTCTTTCCCTCCCTCCTCCCCCTCCCTCCTCACTGTCCTCCATTCCCCCACCCCACCCCTAACTTCCCACTCCCTCCCACTCTCTTTCCCCTTACCCCCTCTTCCCTTCCCCTCCCTTTCTACTCCCCTCCCCATCCACACCCCCACCCTCGCGTGGGTTTCATGGCCGGGACGCCAGCGGACGCCGTTCTCGCGCTATCATACTTGCGAGAACACACTGCCTCCCCCCCCCCCGCGTCGGCACACCACCTCCCCCGGCCGTTTACCCTTTGCATCCTCCCACGCGGCGGTCGCGAGCGGCACGACGCCGCACAAAGCCACATCTTACGGTTACGGCGGGGGTCAATATTTAATTCCGGCGCGGGGAGGGGGGGAGGGGGCGGGGCGGATGCGCCGCGGGCTGATGTGTGCGCCACTAAAGATAACGCGGGCGATACAGAGGTTTACGGCGGGCGCCTGCCTCGCCCGCGGCGCGCCGCTCCCTTATTAGCGTCGCAAGGTGGCGCCGCCCCCCCCCCGCCCCCAGCCCTCATCCCTTCCCGTCTCTCGCGCACACTCTCGCTCTCTCGCTCGCTCTCAGCTGCACGTTTCCTTGCCCGCCCCCTGTCCTGTCTACACATCCTAACCTCAACCCCATTTACCCGCTTTGTCGCCTATGTTCTCGCACGTCTTTTACTCATTCCTCGCTCTTGTCACTCAGCTTGCTCTCCTGCTCTTTTCGCCTACTCTTCTCGCCTACTCCTCTTGCCAGCTCACTTGCCTCCCATTTCGTCCATCTTTTCACCTAGTATCTCGATCGTTTTCTTACTCTTTTTCTCATTCGCGTCATCTCGTTCATCTTTTCATTCCCCTACTAGTTCACACTGTCACTAGAATTATCATGAGCCACCGCCTCTGGCTGGCCGTCCCCAGCTCTCTCCCCTTTTATCTCGTACGCCCGCCCCTACGCTCCACTCTCTCACTCAGCTGTTCACTTCTTGCCCGCTATCCGACTTCCCACTCTCCCAACAATAGATTTTTCTCGCTCACTCGTCCACTTTCTTGTTGAAATCCTCGCCCGATTTCTTGTCTACTTCCTTACCATCTTTCTCGCCCAATTTGTCGATCCCTTTCTCGTCCAATTTCTTGACCTTTTTCGCGCTTGCCTGTATCTCTGACGTTTCTCATTTCTCGCTCACCTACTCTGATCTTGTCGTCCGCTCTTACCACGGGCTTTTCTTTCCAATTATTTCGCCTTCTTTCTCACTCATCTACCTCGCCCACTCCTTCGCTTGTGTTCGTCTTTCTCCTGCTTTTTCTAACCTTTTCATCCAACTTCTTTTCCATTATGCAGTTCGCCTTCCCATCAGCAAACTCTATCACCCAGTTAGCCATACACCCTTCGCTCACTCAGTCACTCTCCCACCCACTCACCCGCCTTCTTGCTCGCCTTCTTGCCCGCCTTCTTGCCCGCCTTCTTGCCCGCCTTCTTGCCCGCCTTCTTGCCCGCCTTCTTGCCCGCCTTCTTGCCCGCCTTCTTGCCCGCCTTCTTGCCCGCCTTCTTGCCCGCCTTCTTGCCCGCCTTCTTGCCCGCCTTCTTGCCCGCATTCTTGCCCACTTTCTTCCCTGCCTTCTTAGGAAAGATGAGTATAGGATACAAGGAGGGGCGTCGAATCATCAAATGAGTGTGGTGAGATAGAAGATGCCGTAAGGTAACGGCTCGCCTCTCATCCCTCACCTGTTCTCACCAGCTGTTTTCGCCAGCTATTCTCACCAGCTACATCGCCTGTCTATTTGCCCGTCTTCTCACCTGAACGCTGGAGGTGATGGAGTCTAGGGAGCGTGGTCCGCCCCATGCAAAGGGGGCGGGGTGGTGTCTGTTGGCGGAACGTTTGCACATTTGAGGCGGTCGTTTCTCCCCGCTCGCGCCCCGCCCTCCGCCGACGCATCGCGGCGTTACTGCTCGCCCCCCCCGCCGGCGGGAGTTACGGTGGTGTGCGCTCCGTCATAAACTAATTGCCGAATGTACTCGCCAACGCAGCGCCAACACTATAAGCCAGACGCGGAAGGACATTGCATCCCCAACTGCTCCAAGCACCTCGCGGAGCGCTGTTATAACCCAGCAGCTAATTATTTTAAGCAAAATGGTCTTAATTTTTCAGATGCCTTTTTGTTTTCTCACCGACTACGTACGTGATATAGAGAAAGCATCGTAATGATACTGGGGTAAATGGCGATATTTTTAACTGAAAAACTCGATACCTAAAACGTCGATACTTCTTCCTCATATATGTAGTAAATAATGTACTATAATGCGTTGTGTAGTAAACAGAATCCATGTCTTGTGAGTGCTTGATACTCAAAAATTTGAGGCAAAACGTCTGTGCATCTGTCTGTGTTTGCGAACAACACCAGAGACAAAACTGTAGACACTGTTTTCATCAAAGAAATATTTCCCGGTCGATCTGACTGACCCTCAGCTCCTTGAATTTGAAAGAGATATTTTGATTTTGAGGGGAAACTTAAATAAATCCTCAACATTGATTTCAGAATTTTCTCAAAAATTGGCTTCAGACTTTTTTCCTTTTTTTTTCTCAGATAGAATAAAGTACTTTTATCCAAATCTCAAATTCAACTTTTCTTAAACTGTGTATTTTTGAAAATTGCAAAAGATAATTTTCTTCTACAAATACAATAAAAGTTAGTTATTTTTTCGTAATGAAATCTGTTCTTTAAATTTAGATCTTTAAGTGAGAACATGTACAATTAAAAAAAAACATTAGTACTCTCACCGAAAAACAAAAATATTAGTAGTCTTCACGTAATTTTTCGTGAGTAAATGCAAATTTAAAAACATTTTTTTCAAAAACTGCTTCAATTTTCATTTTTTCTCTCGGATATTGTGAAGTACGCTTGTGCAAAAAGCCGAGGTCTCATTTTTGTTGAATTTTCCGAATTTTCGAAGATTTTAAATGTTAGAAATATACGAGAAAGTATATGCAACTAAAGCGCCACTTAACTTCAGCCATAGAATATCGAATTTTATTAGCTTTCCTATGTTAACATCACAATTGATACAATTTATTAGATAACTGTTTATGCATGTTTCAAATAATTTTAGGTCGTACGATACGCTACGTTACAAACCAAGTGAAATAATATAATGCGTTTAGGTGTTCATTTCATTGAATTTTCTACTAATCATCATTATATACTTGTAAGCCGGAAATAATCCCCGTAAGTAATGTGAAACTACGTCATTTACACTCGACTACAGCAGATTTAAATTCAAAAATGTACAGTTAGACAAGTTCGTTTAATATCAAGCTAGTGATTCTTTAATAGCATTTAGAAATGTAGTACGTTCTCAACAGTATTTTTGGACCTCGGGACAACTGATCTATAAAATAGATACGAATGGTGTTTACTGCCAACAGAAGTGGCAGAAGGTAGAACAAAGATGAAATGTTCGGTATAGTATATTTTAAGGGTCCACAAAAGGCAACAAATCTTGAAATGCATAGTTGTATGGTAATAAAAAAATGTAAAATACATAATTAGGATCTACTGACAATAAAATATTTTCTATAATTTTAATTTACAAATTGTCGATTTTTAACGCGAGTTTGTAATTTGAATAGTTTCTAAAACAATTATCTTTTTTGCAGTTGATGGGTTGTGTTGAATTAACGTCTAGCGCTACAACTCATTTCGGGAAAATGAAGATTTAAAAAAGTTAGTTCATTACTGGAAAATTTGTTTCAAGAAAGTCGATAATATTCTTTGTAGTGAATAACACAGCTGTATATCAAAGAACGTCCGCGCAACGAAAACATGTGGACGATTCCGATGAACACCAACGGCTGTTCGATTGCTCTTCTCACTCGGTCTCCCCTTGTATTCCCCGGACGTATCTCAAAGCTTTTCGATGTCGCGGTTCCGCCGCCCTGGCCCTGACACAACCACCTTCCTCATCCACCCTCTTCCCTCTCAATCCACCCGGCCGGCGCTTTCATCAGGGACACCACGCTCCCCCCCCCATCACGATCGCCGCCAGGTTATCACAGCCCCCGCTCATTCTTCCACAGCCTCCGACCGCCAAACTGTTCCTCTCTTCTCCCAGTGCCCCACCCGCTCTCCGCTTGTTTTTCTCGCACTCACTGCTTCATACCTGCTGAGTGGTGACACCCGGGCCCACAGCATTGACTACACATACTCTGATCGCCCTCACGTTTGTATGCCGTTGTGTAGATTCACGTAGTCTCCCACCGTTCTCCGTTACCCCTGTCGTTCTTGTCGTTCCCTGTCGGTCCCTGTCTCGCCCTGTCGGCACTCGGCGGCCCCCATGGCTCCCCGTTGTCGTGTCCTTCCATCGCCCTCGTCAACCCTCTTAGCCGCTCGCCGACCCCATCACCTCCGTCACGTCCCGTCGCGCACAGTCGCCCTCCGTTTCCGACCGTCGTTTTCCGATGTCCCCTTCGTCCTCGTTATTCCCGTCACGTCCCTTCACCCACCGTCTCTCCAAGTCGTCCCCTTCGTCCCCCGTCGTCCCCTTCGTCCTCCGTAGCCATCCGTCGTTCCCTGACGTCCTCTGTCGCCATCCGTCATCCCCCGTCATCCCCCGTCACGTCCCATCGCCCACCGTGTCCCCACGTCCCCACCATCGCTCTCGTCGTCCCCCGGCGATTCTCGTCATTCTCCGTGGACCCCCGTCGCTCTCTCTCCCCCAGTCGTAGCCTGTCGTGGTCCGTCGTTCCCTGCCGCTCCCCGTCGTCCCACGTGACATCATATCGTATACGATCCCATCCTGTCGTTCTCCCTCACATACCGTCTCCCCCTGTCCCCTGTCACCCACACCGACTGCGCTGCACCAACTATGCACTTCTTCTTTCGGTTTCTATGACACCCGTGATGCCCCTACACCCTTCCAGAGAATTGAGGGTCAGTTGAACTTCACTTTTCAGCATTTCGTTTGTCTGAAAAATTATTTGTTATATAATTAGGTCCAAAAGGGGGGCCAATTTTCTCCAAATTTGGCGTAAATTGTCATTGAAGAAAATAAACATCAAATGTGAAAAGATTAAAAAATAATTTCGAGTTGGGTCTTCTGTTTGTTCAGTTTCATGAAATATTCAGTTTTTAACGGTTCTAGTCTAACTCGATCGTTCTGATGCACATCTACTCTTCTCAGAACTTCTGATTCTAACACCGAGTCTCACCTCCTTCACGCCGTGCTTTATCGCTTATCACCGCTGTAGCCTTTGCTTCGCTTGCAACGCCCCAGTCGCACGCATTCGTTCTTTAACAGTCGCACGGCTCTGGTCGCGTCCGTCATCGGTCATCGTTCTCAGTTTGCGCCGCTCGACCTTCACCTTTCCTTACAACCCCAATGGTCGCCCTATAGCGTCATGATGAGTAAAGACGACAGGATTCTCAAACATGTACATTTAATTTGTACATAATATTCAAGGATAGCTTAATATTGGTACAGAGCATATATCATCCACGTGTCGTTTGCGGAAAACAGATGACGATTCTCTAAAAACAACTTTCATATGTTGATTCGCACCATGGTAATCTGTTGTCATGCTCGTCAGGCGGGACCGTCTCTCAAAAAGGAATGTTAGAGCCTAAGACGTTACAGCCCTTTTCACCCTTGCAACCCCCACCGCCCTCTTATTGCCCATCATCCCTTCGCTCCAACACCACCGATTTCCTTGCCCCAAGAATTCACACATGTTTACTGTAGTCTATATATTACTCTTGCCACTTTGCACTTGCTTATTCTTCTTCTACCCTCCACTTACCACCAAACATACTCACCTTTCCTCCCTCTATCCTCGACGCGAACTGCAACGCCCCACAGTCGTCCATTCGTTCTCCATCACATTCACTGTGCGTCGTCCCTCGCGTTCTGCTAGACCGCACCGCCCTCACCTATTCTCACGCCCCCGCGCAGCCCGCACCGCCCACGCCTCTCGCCCTCCGCCCCCGCGCCGCCCCGCAGCGCGCCCCTGCGTTCCCAAGGCGCCCCTCTGCGGCGGCGGCGCCGGCGCCCGCGCCCTATCGCGCCCGGATTGTTTGTAACGAATGTCGCGACGTGCGCGCCATCGGAAGCTGGGCATTAGCCATTAGCCGCGCCCTCGGCCCGCCGGCCGGAAGTTATTGCTATCACCGGATATAGATCGCGCCTGCGGGCCGCCCGCCGCCGCCGCCGCGACCACTTCGGGGAGCCGCGTCTCGACCTCACCTCGCCCGCCCCCGCCGCAGACCCACCTCTCTGCCCTTGTCGTCTCACCGCATCGCACCTACGCCGGATGGCCCGTGCTTCCTTAGCACCCTCGCCTCCCACGCTAGCCCCGCCGCTCTTAGTCGAGCGCGCCACACTCGACGTCCTCGTTGCCCCCGCTGTTCACCCTGCCGTCCCCGCCACCCCGCCGCCTAGCCGCACCCGCAGCCCCTAACGGTACTGCCGCACTCGTCGCCCCACCGACCCTGCCGCCCGCGCCCTCCCCACCGCCCCCACAGCTCCAAAGCCCGCGCTGCCCCAACGTGCCCGCTTCTCCAACGCCCCCGCTGCTTCCAACGCCCCCGCTGCCCCAACGCCCCCGCTGCCCCAACGCCCCCGCTGCCCCAACGCCCCCGCTGCTCCCAACTCTCTAAACGCCACCAACGCCCCCAACTCCCTCACCACTCTCACTTCTCCTGCCGCCCCCACCGCCCCAATCACCCCCACCGCCTCCAACACCCTCACCGCTCCCACCGTTCTAACCACCTCGCCAGCATCACTACCGCTCCGTCTGCCCCTTCCACCATTCCTCGCCCCATCCCTGTTTCTATTTACAATGTCTCCTCTGTCCTCGCCATCTCAGCTACTCTCATCGCTTCCGACCCTTCTGCCACCTACACTGCCGGCACTGCCCTTATCAACCCGCTTCTCCCCAGTTTCATTGGTCCTCTAAACCCCAACGTCCCTCTCCATCTCCACCTCCATCGTTTCGCCCGCTCCGGTCTTCCGGTGTGTCCCACTGTCCTCTCGTCGTTTTCTGTCATCGCCACTCTCGCTCGCGACTCCATTCCCAACCCGCAGCTAACATCGCCCTCGTCACAACCCTTCCGCCTCCCCTGCCCAACCCCCCAGACTTCGCCGTCTCCCCGCCTCGGTCTGCTCCAACTCCTCCCCCACCCACTTCCCTCCGCCGCCATTTCCGACAGCCAAGCGCCGTCCGCGGCTCCTGGGACGCCGTGGGGCAAGGAAGAAGAAAGATGTTGCGACGAACGAAAGCCATTTTCCGCTTCGTTTTACTTCAAGACGTCCCTTAAAACCGACTTGAAGAGCCTTCAATTATTCCCCCTGACCTCGGAGGCCCATCCCGCTTAATGACGCGCCCTTTGCGTAAAGCCTGACGCGGCGATGAGACCGAGAGGACAACGAATGTCAAGCGGGCGGCGCGGGCGGGGGGAGGGGGAGTGCAGGCATCGCTTTGCATCCGGCACAGCAGGTGAATGCGAGGCCTGCCCCGCCGTCGCGGGGCGTATGAAGCAGATCAACAGGTAGTTGCGGGAGAGGTTAACCACTCAAAGCACCTCACTGCGCCTACGGTCATGCGCGTTCGGACTGAGACAAACGTGCGCGTTCGAGGTGACTCGGGATGTGCATAATGAGATTCTTGACTTTGATGTTTGTTCAAAGTTGATGGAGGAAATGCTTGCTCGAGATTCATAACTTGTGTGTCTTTCTTTGTCAACCGATGTAATTATCGACTATGGGCACCTTCGAAGATATCAGAGATTAACTGCAAAACAAGATTCTTTGAGTCTTACATTGTTACCGCCCAAGAAAAAAGACACAATCTTTATTTTTTAAGCGAAGAAATACGTATAAAAAATTTCTGAACAATTATTAGACGCATTTAAAATGTAGTGAACAGAACAGTGAATACATGAATTAAAGTGGTTTTTGACTTCGAAATAAACATCTCGTGATTTCAAAATATTCTGATAGATGACAATTTTTGAGATGTATCGCTTTTCTGGTGTACAGATTGTAAAAAAAAAAAAAAAAAAAAAACGAAGTAACAATACGCTTGGTTAAGATTACCAAACATTTAATTATGTGTCACGTTCTGATAAGAATTGTCAAGAATTAAATGCATGCAATTATAGACAAACCTAATGAATTTATTCAAACTGATGAGCAATTTTATATTAATAGCCAAAATATTTACTGTCTTTTGAAGAGAATACGATTAATAACATTTTTACATTTACTCTTGCAAAAACCCAACAGTGACAATCCACTTCTGATGCATGTTTATGGATTCGTTGGAAAAGTTAAGCTCATAAACAAAAAATTATCTAAATAAAAGTTGAGTTGGGCGTTGGTCCCGTGAATAAAGTATTTTTAGAGCGCAAGATTCACATTTCGTGTTATAAAGGTTTACCTCTATAACACTCTCTGATGAAAATAGATAAGTTATATTAGATTGAATAATCTTACATAATGTTGAATTTCTATGAGATTGAATGCTGAGATGTCAAATGAAATGCTGAGGGCCAAATGAACATAAGGATAGTTTTCAAACTCAAAACATTAAAGGTTTCTTTGTAGCACAAACAAATTTTAAGGATGATCCAAACACCATTTTTCAGCAGATTTTATTTATTTATTTATTTATTTATTTATTTATTTATTTATTTATTTATTTATTTATTTATTTATTTATTTATTTATTTATTTATTTATTTATTTATTTATTTATTTATTTATTTATTTATTATTTATTTATTTATTTATTTATTTATTTTTATTTATTTATTTATTTTTATTTATTTATTTATTTATTTATTTATTTATTTATTTATTTAGTTATTTATTTATTTATTTATTTATTTATTTATTTATTTATTTATTTATTTATTTATTTATTTATTTATTTATTTATTTATTTATTTATTTATTTATTTATTTATTTATTTATTTATTTATTACATATTTGTAACAACAGAACTGCGTCTGTCGTATTTATAAATATCAGTTGTTTTCTAGACAATGTTTTAAATAACCAGGAATTCATTTCCAGGAACATTTTAGAGACCTTTATGAATTACAGGCGCTTACAGTTGAATAACATCCTTTGGAATCCTCGAACAATTTCCAATTTCTACATTTAGCTATAGAAATGAAAATGAACTCATCGACTACAGCAAGGATTTTTCTCCAACATGTAACATGGCTCCACAAATGACTGCAACTCCATTAAGGGAAAATTTCATACCATATGGAAATCAAGAGAATGATATGAAAACTACGGATATTCTACCGAAACGTTTTAAAGAATGATGAGTACTCTTTAAAATTTCATAATACAATGTGAAAATATAAAAAGGCAAAATATGAGCAAAACTTGAGTCTATAGTTTCGAAACTATTTTTTTCATATACAACACGTAATAATAATAATAATAATAATAATAATAATAATAATAATAATAATAATAATAATAATAATAATAATAATAATAATAATAATAATAATAATTAACCGGGAGCGGTAGTTCAGTGCATCAACTGATGTCTCTGCAGCGCCTTTGACCGGGAGGTCCTGGGTTCGAGTCCTGACGGCGGCAGGATTTTCGACACTAGCTCTTCAGCTAGGTCGAATTCAGTTGCTGTATGGAGGAGAATTCTAGCGGCCGGCTGCTCTGATCGGTAGTTTTCCGTGGTTTCTCCGATCAACATCAGGCGAATGCCGGAGCAGTACCTTACCAAACGGGCCACGGACCGCGCGCGATCTTTCCTTCCTCTTCCTTGTTCTATCCTCTCCCCTTACACACACACTTACACTAACATGCACTACACTACCACATATTCCGGGAGACCGGTCGGGAGCTTAGAGATTGTCTCGGCTGAGGCGGTGCCTCGTTGGTGGGAGAGTCCTGGTTAGGGGGAAACCCCACTAGCCGACGGTAGGTCGGCACCGGATCTCGCCAGCCAGCGGGGGAAGATCACCGCCATCTCCCGAGAAAAAAACATGCACTATACTAACGGGACTAATGACCAAAGCAGTTGACGTGCCCGGAAACACGAACAAATCAATCAATTATTAATATTATTATCATTATTATTAATAATATTATCTTTTTTTCCGCATTGACAGATGATAGCTTCGGTAGATGTAAATATCTTCGTCATCAAACGCAAAAAAGTTGGCTCGCTCAGGAGAAAACCGTTCTGAAATGTTAATTTTTATATCTGTCACTTTTCATGTGGACCGACAATATATTCATCGAAGGAAACAAAACTCTTCCGGGACATTATTTCGGTACGTTGGAGCTCAAATCGCCGCAAATCTGTCACTTTATAGTGAACATTGAAGTGTAATTAGGCATCGAAGTTGCCCGAAGGCCAAAAACCCGGAAGGAACCTCAAGTAGCGCTGTGTTTCCGTCGCCCTCCGCGCCAGGTAAGCGGTTTCCATCTGCGCCGCCACGCGTCGCTAATTACGCACGGGCGGGCGGCCCGGACCGCGCGGCGGAACAAAATTCCAAGAGCAATTTCGCGCGCGCTCACTCATCTGCGCGGCGCGCCCTCCAAAACTCCCCACCCCCTACCTCCTCGCGCTCCCAGCGGTCCCCACTGCATTAAACGCACGTCCCGGCTGGCGGCGGGGCGGGGCGAAGGGGAGAGGGGGGAGGGGAGGGGAAAGGAGGGGAAGGGACCGTTGGCGCGCACTCTATCGGCCGACGCAGCTGCCGCCGCCGCCGCCGCCATGCGACACCCCGCTAATTCAAATTTGATTCGCTGCACCGCCAACGAGCCGCAAAACCAGTGGCGGTGGCGCCGGCAACTCCGGGCGGTCTGTCGCTCATTTGCAAGTGGTGGCGGCGGCGTGGCGGTACAGCGTGGCGCGGCGTGGAGCGGGGAGGCTGAGAGGAGGTGGGCGGCGTGGAACGCGACGGTGCGATGCGGAGTTGAGCGGGGCTGGACGGGTCGGGACTGGACGGGGCGGAGCGGGGATGGACTGTGCGAGGTCAGGCAAGGTGGAGAGGGGTAGGTAGATGTGAGCTGGGGAGGAGGGGGCTGCTGCGGGATGGCGTGGGTGAACTGGCGCGGAGCGGGGAGAGGCGGGGCGAGACTTGATACGGCGGGGAGAAGCATAACTGATTGGGATGGGACGGACGGGCACGGGGCTCAGAGAGCAGTGTTGGGAGAGGTGATGTGGAGTGGAGTGGGGAGAGATGGAGAGGGGTTGGGCGAGAGGAAGCGGGGAGGAGTGGTGTGGCAAGAATGGGACAGTGCGAGGCAAAGCATTGCCGGTCAATGGGATGTGGGACGGGACTGGAGGGGCCCGGCTCCACGGCGTGGCATGTGGCGTGTGGCGTGGCGCGTGGCGTGGCGCGTGGCGTGGCGCGTGGCGCGACGCGTGGCGTGGCGCGTGGCGCGGCGCGTGGCGTGGCGCGTGGCGTGGCGCGGGGCGTGGCGCGTGGCTTGGCGCGTGGCATGGCGCGTGGCGTGGCGCGTGGCATGGAGCGTGGCATGGAGCGTATCTTGGCGCGTGACCTGGCGCGTGGCGTGGCGCCTGGCATGGCGCGTGGCGTCGCGTTCAGCGGGGCAGAGCAGGATTGGCTGGGGCAGCACGCGGAGGAGAGAAACGGAGCTTTTGTGGGCGGGGCGGGAAGGGGCGGTAGTGGAGCGGGAGAGAGGCTCCTGTTTATGTGCACCGCTCCCATGGGAACCCCGTTCACCCTGCCTCGCCCCGCCCTGCCACGCCTCCCGCTCGGCTTCACACGCCAGCCTCGCGGCCAGCGCCATTCACGCCCGCATAACACGCGCTGAGTGGGCAGCGCGCGGGCGGGCGTAGGCCACGGCACAGACGAGGCAGCGGCCACCGCTACCCAAGGATTGGCGGGGGTGGCTCCCCCAAGGGCGCCCAAGAAAAGTAGAGGCTGGGGCCAGTTGATCCAAGAGGGTCCCTTATTTCCAACAAAATATTCCCTCCTCCCCCAATTCATTAACAGAATTAATTTCTTCACGCATTAGAAATAACTTATAGTGTTGTATTTGGATTATGGAAAAATATTATATTCATTCCTTTTGAATGAAAAAAAATTGTTGCCCGAATTATGTTGAGGCAAGTTGCCCCATCAGCCCCTCCTTTTTCCGGATGCCGCTAGATGGTGAAAAGTGCGAAAGCGCAAAGGGTGGGGCGAGGAAAGAGCGTTGAGGCGACGGGGTGGTCGAGGCGGTGATCAGCAATTGGGTGGAAAGCGTCTGTATGCTGGGGCAGCTGTAGATCGTAGTGATGAGTGGGCGTGATGATTAGATTGGGCAATATAGACGAGCAATGAGGTTTAGTTCTAGGACTAGGCCATCGAGAGAAGAGATGGGATGAGGTGGAGAGTTTGGGAACAATGCCTTGGATTGTGGGTTGAAATGTGATAAGGAATGCGGCATAGAATGAACCTAAGCGATGAGCATAGCAATGTGTTAGACACATTGGGGTGATACGAAAAGGTAATACGGTATGAAGGATGATACGAAGTCAAATTGGCGGATCGATGTGGTGATGAAATTTGCGTGTTTAAAATTAACATACGAAACAAATGTGATGGATGTATCAGAATAAGTTCTTAGAGAATAGTCTTTGACACTATTTATTTTTGAAGTTCTGATGAAAAAACATATGAAAGTAAATATGCTAAAGATTTTCTTCTCTCCCTAAGTCTTTTAAATGGGTTAACAACAATAATAACAATTAACAGTTTTATAGTGACCTAAAATAAATAAATAAAAACAATGACAATTATTAACTATTATTTGCACTAAGCACGTTTTGGAATAGCTACCAAAATACAAAATAGTTACATTTTAAACCATAGGTGTTTTATACTGAATTTCTAAAATGATGGCCGAAATTACTTATTTTAATTTTTCAAAATTATTGACAGGCCAGACTGCCTCTAGATCTTCAGGCCTATACTAGGGTTAGAATTACGTAGGCTAGGAGCCTTTCAATCAACAAATATGACACGCGAGGCGCCTTGGCTTCCGCTCCTTTAAATAATCAAAAATAATTATATTCTGCCAGCTAGCCTTCCTTTCTCGCTATCTTACTTAATCCATGACGAATAGTGATATGTCTACATTTCAAGTTGCATTAGAAGTGAAAACATTATTCCAAACCTTTACACGGTGACTATATCCACACAAAAATAAATACTCTATCGCCTATTTTCTTGACATCGACTCATGCCAGCAGACAGAGGGCCTATTGCGACGAACCTTGGGTTACGCCAGAATTTATACATATATAAAGTCGTAGTTATTGACGGGTATAACCAACACCAAAGAAATAGATAGTGATTCTGACAGCCGGATTTCGAACTAGAACCCTCGCACTAGTAAACGAGCTTTAAATTACGGATTAAAAGGGCGGGCAATTTGGATGCTATAACATGCGTGAACGGCGAGATGGGGTTGGTGGGGATTGTGGATGAAAATACGACAATCGATCTGGCCAATCGATGAAGTGGCAAAAATGTCGAGACGGTCTGTCAGGGTAATGAGAACGATGAGTTGGAGCGAGTCGCCAGAGGCGGTGTGTGAAGTCGCTAAGGCATCAATGGCGGTCGTCGGAGCGGCAGTGTAGTTGAACGGCTGGCCGCCTAAAGCGGGCGTTGTGGCGACGCAGTGGCAATGGGTGGTGGTGGTGAAGGCTTCAGGACCAGTGCGGCCGATTGCTTAATTCGCTGCGGCTGCCTCATTAATTTGCTTTCGGAAATTCCACTGTTAATAATTTGTTTAAATTGTTTTGATGACGGTACATTTGTTCTAACGGTAACGCTAATGCGATAAACATTGGAATAATACGTGCTTCCGAATGAAATGGAGAGTGTAGTTATCACCAGTAGTTCTGCACCCAGCAAATCGTATTTTCAAATACTACCAATCGTTAACAGTAATCGACTGAACTAAAGCAAATACTTACATTGTTTACATAATTTTATATATTTTTTATAAATTGTAGTTATAAAATTGCTTGGCAGAAGAATGATGTTAAACTTGTTGAAAATAGAAATTAATTGTCTCTGACACTATAATTCATTATTTTATGCATTGTTCCAATTTTCTTTCGAATGAAGAGCATCTTATTTTTGTGATATCAGGATCGTTCCATATTTCAATTTTGTAATTGTGTGCACTTACGTCCTGTTATGTTTATTTCTTAATACTGAAGAAGAAAGTCATTATATTTTCTCATATCGATCTGTGAAGGTCGAATGGAAGTAGAATGGCAGGCATTGCAAGCAGTCGTACGTTTTCTCTTTTCATCACGGTAGTCACATGAAATTTTCTAAATAGAATAGCTTGTTTATCGTTCGTGACAATTCTCTGTCGGCAAATTAGATGGCATTTATAGCAGTGAAAAAATTTAAACACTAAGAATAGTATTTTAAGGTTTTAAATCTGAGATACTAATAAATATAAAGAAATAAGTGATGCCTAATTCTCTTGTCCTTCTCATCGTGTCGTTTTGCTTATACGTTTTGTCGCTTAGTTATGACATGATTGCTTACTAGTTCTAGTACACGATTCTCACCATCGCTAATTTCTACGACTTTTCAGTGCAACTTCTTTTGTGAAAGGAAAGGATATGTCCGCTTCCATAAATTTCTTGTAGCGATGGTGCAGACAAAACCTCCAGAAATGTTTTTCTTCAAACAATAATAAATATTTCAATCCTCGAAAGAAAGATAATATATGAAGAATATCATTGTAACAAACAGAAAACATGTTAAGTAAAAATGTTAGTAGATGTAACAACAAAAAGCCTAAATCTTTTTTTTTTAATCCTCACTGATCCATTCGTATCTCTTGTAAATCCCACATGCTGTATGTGAGGGACTGAGTGAGTGATCTGAGGAGGTGATCTGAGTGAAGGACAGATGAAATTATTCTAATCAGTCAATTCGCTGTGGGAGTAGTGGCAACTATCTTGACATTAAATTAGCAGTAAGAAATTAGGAATTGCGAAAATATAAACGATGGTTCTCCTACCAAATAATGATTGTTTATGCAATATCTTTATAAGGGTTGTAATTATCGAGCGACAACAAAAACTTTTGGCTCGGATGCTTATTGTTGCCCGAGAACTTTACAATCAGTTAACGCTCATGGTACATACTATTTTTTATTTTCCTAATTTTAATGATTCAAATTCACTTATTAACTAATAATTTTTCAATAATTCAAATTTAATAATAATTCAAATTTACTTATTTACTAACTTATAATAAAATTGATTCTGTGTGTCTTTACATATTTACTTCCCGTAATTCCCTTACATTATTCCTCTATGAGAGGACATGTGGTATGACGCAGCTGTTTATATATTTCCCTCATAATGACGATTCTCTCGATCTAGGCATCGTTATAGCATGTATATCGAGCTCCGAATCGAAGGCGATAACAAGCAATAATGTATGAGTTAAAAGTAAAAATAATTTGCGTAACTCCTACAGAAATCGCCTTTCTGGTTTCGGGCCGGAGGAAGCCCCAAGAACCCAGCGCGGTCTGTCCGTCGCTCATCCCGCGTGAGGATCGCTATCTGGCGCAGCCTTTTCGTCCTCGCGGAGACGGCAGGGCGCGCCGCAAAGCAGCTAGCGGCGCCCGCCGGCAGAAGTCTTCCACGCGGCATTAAATGTTCGACCTCGTAAAGGGCTTCTTTTATTACTCCTTTATGCAAATATTATCCCCGTGTTTACTCGCCGTCTGCGGAGCGGCGTGTAACTGTCGCCCTGGGCTCGCGCTGCCGCCTGCCTGTCTCTCGTCCGCCCACCCCCTCGGCCTCCCTCCTGCCCACCCACCGCCCGTGTCTGCTGCTCGTTGTACGCTCACCCGTGTGCTCGCCAACTCGCCCACCCGCTAGTTCACCGCCAACCCGTCCGCCCGTCGACTCATCGGTTCTCTCGTTCCCCTGCTAGTCTGCTCATTCACCGATCCCCTTCCTCCCCGCATGTCCGCCCGAAACGTCCAACCACCCGATACGCCCAACTACACAAAACGCCCGCCCGCCCGCCCGCCCGCCCGCCCGCCCGCCCGCCCGCCCGCCCGCCCGGTCGCCCGGTCGCCCGGTCGCCCGGTCGCCCGGTCGCCCGCCCACCCCCTCGCTTGCTCGCCTGTTCGTCCGTCCGTCCGTCCGTCCGTCCGTCCGTCCGTCCGACCGTCCGTCTGCCCGTCCGTCCAACCCTCCGCCCGCCCGTCCAACCCTCCACCCGCCCGTCCAATCCTCCGCCCGCCCGTCCAATCCTCCGCCCGCCCGTCCAATCCTCTGCTCGCCCGTCCAACCATCCGTCCACCCCAAAAACCCTCCCCCTGTCCGTTTCCCGTCCATCACTCCGCGAGCTCGCCTCCAGGACCGGCCGCCAGTCCACTCACTCGCCACATGTTCGTCCCCTCTTCTGGTCATTCACCCACTTGCTCACCCGACTGTACCGCTGACACCAACCACTCCCGGCCTGTTTCCTGGCTCCTCCGCTTGCCCGCGCTCTCTCTCTCACTCGCCTAATCACCCCTTCGTCTCCATCCCTTTGACCACCCGGGCTGCTCCCCGCTCACCCATCCACGCAATCATCCTCTCTCCCAGCTGACCACCCTCACCCCTTCTCACCAACATCCACCCTTCCACATGACCTCCCTTCTCGCATCCATCCATCCATTCTTCCACCTGACCACCCTCTCCCCTTGTTCTCACCTCCATCTATCCTTCCACCTATCCTTCTCTCTTTCATATCCCCCGCCTGCCATCTCCCTCGCCTACAAAACACCGGTAAGTCGCATGCCCCAGACGTCACGCCGACCCAACTGTTCTGCTCACCCATCCCACTTCCCTTCAATTCACTCCCCTTGGCTTGCCCCACTACAGATCACCTGCACCACCTGTTCTCGTACCAACCCCCCTCTCTCCCACTCACCTTCCTTCCTTTCCATCCGCCCGCCTGCCCTCGCTTCAGCGCGTCGTCTGTCGCGGCCGCCGCCCTCCGCGTCCATGAATAAGAATGCTTCCCGCTGCGGCCGCTAGGCGTCGCGTCGGGCGCGGCGCTTCCGCTTTCATTACGTCGTTGGGGCGGAATTAAAGCTGCCTCCGGGGGCGGCGCGGGGGCGGCGCGGCGCTGGAGGCGGCGACACAGCGGCCAGAAAGGCCCCCGCGAGGCCACGCGAGTGGCGTTGCGGGTGCAGTGGCTTGTGGCCGAGGCGACGTCTGCTTAGATTTTTTTGGCTTAACATTCGTATAACGATGGCAGGGGGAGCACGAGGCAACGATGAGCCACATCATAGATTTTTTGCAATATCTTTTATTAGTCAAGGAGTTCCAGTTTCAGTTTTTAGGACTTTTATTAATAGAACATTTCTGAAACCTTACTGATAATATTCTCTGTTAACGATTGTCAGATGTTCGCAAATAAATTGGATATCGTTCCTATGCGTAATCGGTTTCTAGAAACACCAACGTTCTTTTGCAGTCGAAAATGCCAATAAACACGTTATAATTTTATTTTAGTGTAGGTCGACGTAGATGACAGTTGTGCAGTCGAAGCAATAATAATGTTGTTGTAGGTCTTAAAATAAGGGTTGTTAACACCTGTTTCACCATGAAAAATTCTGAAAGAACAGAAAATATTTAAAAAAAATATGTATGCTCTTGCCATAGCTAAAAATCTGAAAATATTTTTTTAACACAAACTTCTAGAAAATTATGGTAAAGAAGATTGCTGAACATGTATCATTAGTTCGTAAACAAAATATCATCAGTTATATTGCAGTTTCTTCTCGGAGTCTGCCATTGACCTCTTTGTTGATGTTATTGTGTTACCGCATAACATTACTATGCGACTGTTCATGCTGATGTTCATTGATTTCCATATCAATTTTTTGAAAGCGATGTCAGTAAAGTTACAGTTGCGCTTGTCGTTGGTAATGAGTTATGGTTAAGTTTGTCAATTAAGCAGCTCGTGGGTTGCTTCGCGGGTGTCATATGACTAGTTGAAATCGTAGACCTGGAGAGGTGACTCAATGAATCAACTGATGTTACCCAGTGCCTCTAAACGGGAAGTTCTAGGTTCGGAGTCCACAGGTTGTGGGATTTTCGACACTAGCTTGTCGGCTGTCAGATTCAGTCGCTGTGAAGGAGAACTCTAACGGTCGGCTGTTCTGATGTGACTTTCCGTGGTTTCTTCAATCAACCCACAGGCGAATGCCGGAGCAGTACCTAACAAACGAGCCACAAAACGTGCGCGATGCTTTCCTTCCTCTTCCTTGTCCTACCCTCTCTTACACACACATACACTAACACGCACTACGCTACCACAAATGCCGGAAGGGCGGTCGGGAGCTTAGAGCTTGACCCAGCTGGGAAGAGGACTTGCTGAGTGGGAGATAGCTGGTTGGGGAAAACTCCGCTTGCCGACTGTAGGTCGGCGACGCATCTCGCCATCCAGCGGGGAAGACAGCCACAAGTTCATTAGAGAATAAAACATGCTATACACTTACGGGACTAATGACCTAGTAGTTGCCGCGCCCGGAATCACTAATAATCAATCAATCATTGAGGCGTGGACTTTAAAGGCAGGGTGAGTAGAAACTTGACTGTCCGGAAGACGCCACGTTCTATGTACTTATTAACTGTACGAAACCTCTCTCCCGGACAGCCGAGTAGCTACGAAATTTGATTAGATTTGTTTGCTTTATGCTGACGTTTTCTGCTTTCTCAATAAAAATTTCGCAATCCGATGGAAATGGAGAATGTAGTAATGGATTTCCGTTGTATTGACGTGTCCCTTTAGGTTATAACTTGAGACTATATTTATGTAATGCTGACATTTCTTCAAGTTAATAATCGACGTATTTAAAAATTCGGCTTTAAGTTTCCGTTTCTTGTGGGATGTTACGAGGACGGCGGGTCATTGGATCATTTCGATTAAGGCGGACGTTTCGTTAAGTTGAACTTTACTTATTTTGAAACTGAAGGTGATGTAAGTGGCGATGACTATTGAAGTGCTCGAGGGTGACTAGATCCGTTTGCTTCACGTTGAGTATTTCAAACCCTTCGCACCTTATTACTTATTATTTTTATTTTAATTATAGAATTGCCAGGAAGGTGCTGTGCTGGTCTAATAGACTGGAAAGTCGTAAGTGTCTTTCTAATATTAAAAACATTTTATTTATACTCCCGGCGCCAGATCCCAGAACCATCGCCCTCCACCTAGCTCTATCCGCTCTTCCCGAATTCATTATTCTCTACCCCGCCTGATTATTTCAAATATCACCCGGTTTATTCCTCCGCCCCGCCCCTTTCTTCCCCTTTTAACCCCGTCGCACCTTGACCTGCGGCACCCAGCACCGCACCTCCATGTCCTCTGGTCCGTTTCATCACAAAACGCTCCGACCTACCATATCTAAATCATTGAAATCCATTTGTAATTTCTTTTTTTGTATGCCAACATTATAAGAGATTAGCTGTTGTAAAAAATTGTTCATAAAAAAGGGCCTTATACGGCAAAAAATTATAACGTATTAGATTTTACAGCACGAATGATTGTGTCATCATTTAGCCATCGCAATGATAAGAATATTGGGGTGGGAGCGGTAAACGGAACACCATTTTCGCGCACAATGTCAAATATCCAGGACATCTCAAGAAAGTTGCTTCGCAATATTAAGTTTATTCCTTTAAAGATTTATAATAGTTATACAAAAATGGCGTGTCAGTTCATTTATAACGTTGCTTGTGCTTTCGTACAAATTTGAACACTCGCTTCCTAACGTCACTCGTTTTCAAAACTTGTATTCATGCAATAAAGCTTAGCATTAAACTAATCGCATAAACTACTATTGTCTTCGGCGGAAAATTGTTTTATTAGTGAGGATAGGACACGAATTTCACCAGAAGATCTAGAGCCGTTGTTCTCGCCTGCGGCTGACGAGCGTCTGCTTCCGACGGTTTCGTTTCACCGACTGCAGAGCCCATCGCCCGAATATTGTCAGGCGGCGGGCGCGAAGGTGCGCCGGCGCGGAGGCCTCCGATTAGGGCTCCGCGCGGCCTCCGCCGGGCAATTCCCCGTGCGATGAGCCCGGCGCCGGGTCGGCCGCTTTCGCTTCGCGCACGCGGTATTAAAGGCGGCACACACGCCGGTGTTTGCACAGCGGGCGCGGGGGCGATGGTGGCGCTGGCGGCGCGGGGGACGGGCGATGGAGGCAGTCATGGTGGGCAGCCGATGGAGCGCCAGCGCCACTACGACGTGAGGCGCTTCTCAACGCCCGGCCACGCCCCGCCCTGCGCGGGCTCGCTGCCCCTCGGCCAATGCCGCCCCGCAAGAACCCGCGTTGCGGCCGCCCGCACCAGCCTCACCCCAGCCAACCCTCGCCCTCCCCAATCTCACCCCGCTCCAACTCCGGCCCGGTCCAACCCGCCCCACTCCAACCCCGCCTCGCGCCAACCCCGCCTCGCTCCAGCCCCGCTCCAACCGCCCCGCTCCAACCGCCCGCTCCAACCGCCCCGCTCAAGCGCCGCCCGCTCTCCAGCCGCCTCGCTCCAGCCCCCGCCCCGCTCCAACCCCGCCCCGCTTCAACCCGACCCCGCTCCAACCCGACCCCGCTCAGCCGACCGCTCAACCCGACCCCGCTCAACCCGACCCCGCTCCAACCCGAGCCCACGCTCAACCCGGCCCGCTCAACCCGACCCCACTCCAACCCGGCCCCGCTCCAACCCGAGCCCCGCTCAACTTCCGGCCCCGCTCAACCCGACCCCGCTCAACTGACCCCCGCTCCAACCCGACCCCGCTCCCGGCCGACCAACCAACCCGACCCCGCTCCAACCACGACCCCGCTCAACCCGACCGCTCAACCCGACCCGCTCCGACGATCCGCTCCAACCCCGCCCCGCTCCAACCCCGCCCCGCTCCAACCCCGCCCCGCTCCAACCCCGCCCCGCTTCATATCCCGACTCCCTGCGACCTTGCTTCGCTCAAACACTCACCGCAATGAACTCACCATTCTCCGACCCCGACACGCCATCCCGATCAGACCCCACCCCGATCCGACTCCACCAGCTCCGACCCCACTCCGTACCACCCTGCTTCTACCCCAGTGTGCTCCGAAGCCGCTTCGCTCCGATCAGCTTTTCTCCGAACCCGCTTCCCTTTGACCCCTGTGCGGCCCGCCCTATTCCGCTCTCACTCCGACCGACCTACTCGAACATGACTTTGCTCTGTGAAGAGTCTGTTTCCTTTACCTCTCGCTCTACGATCTTTCCCCACTCTAACCCCTTCACTTAACACCCTGGCCCGCTCTGATAAGCGCTCCACACAACTTCAACCCGCTTCAGTATCACTCTATTCGGATTTAATCTCCCTTTAGTAAGAATACGCCTTTAACCTTCGCACCATGACTTCAATTTACAATGAAGTACTACACCTGGGGTGTATTTGGACCCCCAGCTTTACAATATTAGAAGTGGTAAACATAATTGTGCACGGCAATATCCGTACTGAGTGTACGTAAATAACTGTTTTTGTACATGGATTCGTTTTATAAGTTATTTCCAATAATATTAATATAATTTATTCATATTAAAAGTTTAATGTAAGTAATAACCTCTACCGAACGTTAACTCCATTTTCGATACATAATGCTTTACAAATATTTATAATAGTTTATGAATGTTATTTCAAGATAAATAAAAAATTGACGGCATCAGACACATTTGTTTAAATTTTATGACAATATATTTCAAATCAGAATGGAAAAATAACTGGCTATAACTTAGGTCAAACCAATCACATGTAACAAAAAAATCAATAACTCTATTATAAAATTTGGAAAAAATATGAAAATGGTTTGATACTGGCTTATTAAATGCACAAACGCATATCTAAAAGACTGACATTATCCTGCATATACTTAAGGAAAATAATAACAAATTAATGATGATGGGGTTCGAAAAGACTCCAGATATGGTACGAGGGTTAAGACTATACAAAGATTAATTCCCTGCTCCGCCCCGCCTCTCTCCACTTTACCCCACTGAACTCATACCTCGCTCCGTTCTGCTCCTATCTTACTCTGCTACGTTTTCAGCCGTGTCCGACAACTTTGTGTTTCAACTCATCTCGATACGATTTTGGTCCACTTCGAAGTCACTCCGCCTTCAACTCTGACCTGGAACGCCCCCTAACAACTTCTTACCCAACCCACGACGAACACCCCATCCTCCAATCCCACCTAGCCGTCGCCCCTCTCAGCTCTGCGCTGACCCGTACCGATCTCAGCTCTGATACTCAGCTCCGACTCTCACTTCCGCCCATCTAATGCTCGCACACACTCCTCCTCTTTGCAGCGCCTCTGACTGGAAGGTCCTAGGTTCGAGTCCTCACGGCGCGCCGTGAGTCGTTCGAGTCCTCACGGCGCGCTGCCGCCGCGGCGGCAGGATTTTCGGCACTAGCTTTTCAGCTAGGTCGAATTCAGTCGCTGTCTGGAGGAGAATTCTAGCGGTCGGCTGCTCTGATCGGTAGTTTTCCGTGGTTTCTCCGATCAACACCAGGCGAATGCCGGAGCAGTACCCTAACAAACGGGCCACGGACCGCGCGCGATCTTTCCTTCCTCATCGTTGTCCTATCCTATCCCCTCACACACACACACACACACACACACACTTAAACTAACATACACTACACTAATACATATTCCGGGAGACCGGTCGGGAGCTAAGAGCTTATCCCGGCTGGGGCGGTGCCCCGCTGGTGGGAGAGTCCTGGTTAGGGCGAAACCCCACTAGCCGACGGTAGGTCGGTGCCGGATCTCGCCGTCCAGCGGGGTAAGATCACCGCCCTCTCCTGAGAAAAAACATGCACTACACTAACGGGACTAATGACCGAAGCAGTTGACGCGCCCGGAAACAAGAAAAAATCAATCAATCCTTCTCCTCTCCGTCCAACTCCACCTCACACTGTTATTCTTCGATCCATTTGGTCCCTCTTTTCATCTCCAACAGGCTCATCCCCACAATTCCCATTGCATTGCGCCTCATTGTCTTATCTCTCCGCTCGCTTTGTTTCATTAATTTTTTCCCTTTTCCTTCCGTTTTATTTTCGCTCCGTCCACCACTTCTCCTCTTTTTTGCTACGTCCCACTTAGTTTCTGCTTCATCCAGTCTTCCAAGATCCATTCCGTACTGTACTACCCATCCTTTTCCACGCTGTTCGTTCCGTTTAAGCCTATACTTAGTTCCAACTCGTACGTTGCCTTGTTCAGTCTGGCCGCAACCAACTCAACAAACGAGTTAACGTAGATGTGAACGCTCTCAGCCGCTTCATGTAATGTGTTTTGGCCAGAACGCGCAAAGAGAAGCTTGCAATATCCCTGTAATATCGTGTTGAGTGCTCTTGATTCGCTAGACTGGAGAGATACAGAGAATGTAACACAGTTTTGTATACGGTTTTTTGCTCTCATGCCGACCAGCTGTTTGCTATAACAGTACTTCATCTAAGTTGTAATCTTTTAAATTAGATTACTATACTAAATACGTGTGTGTATTTTTTGAAGATCGTTTGATTTTTCAATTAGTGTATAAAATGTGTGTCTACTTGAACTTTCAGATTTCATTGTTTGTGTAGTTTGCAAACTTTTAGTTATAGTAGTGCGGCGTGCTCCTGATTTATTCTTGAGCCACTGAGTGGTGCCTTTCGGAACGCAATCAGCAACTTGGTCTGCAACAAAGATTGAGTCTTGGGAAGGAATTTCTCTCTGAGCGTTCTTCGATGAAGCGATGGCGAGGCTGCCCCTGCAAAATGCAGCCCGTCAAACGCACTTCCTAAAACTGCCAGGGAACTCCCATGGTTAATTGCTTCGCCGACCCTTCCGGTGGGGGGTGACGGCGCAGGCCTCCGCCCTTTTGACCCTTCACCCTTCGGCGCTCCTTCGCTCTCCCCACACCCCTCGCCCTCCTCGTCCCTCGCCCTCCACGCCCCGCACCGTTCTGTTACGAACGAAACGTAGCGCAGCTGTCAAGGTGCTAGCTTGCGTTTGGGTGTACTATGCATCAAATAGTCATCCCGTGTGGAATTCGGTTGTCATAGTGGCTTTGCGATTGGTTTCCGGTGGGTTCTCCCGTCTTTACCCGTCTTTACACCTTTGTTTCAACACACTTCATATTATATCGTCACAATCATATACGAATTAATCATTGATATATCATTACATATATCCGTAATTAATAAACACTGAGGAAGTAAGGAAGAAAAAGAAAAAAATCCCGTGCCGTACAAGAAAAGTCATATTTTGGCTGCTGCATTGCGCAAATAACCAGATCTTCCAAATTATACTCGCACGTTGCTCTACGTCATATTTTATGATACTCTTCGCTTCCGGTTCAATTCCATAGACACACCTCTATCAAAATATTTTAGAAGATATATTAGACTTGTTTTTAAATTTTTCTTAAATGATCTATTTTCTTCTTGAAATATTTATTTAAATATTCCGTATTCAAGTCTTCCGTGCGTGTGCGTGTGTAATATAAATTATCCATTCGTTCATCAGGAAATCTTCGCAAACAAACGTCCTGTTTTGTTAGTAAGAACTAGAACAAAATACGTTTTCAAGCATTTTGAAGTTACAATATTTGACACCTAGTATTCTTGTTTACAAGTGTGTTTTCGAAATATTGAATGTTCATCTTCAAATAGCCTGACAAAGTAAGCCATTAAATTATAGATATATCCTTATATGGATTATCCTTGTATCGTTATATCCAGTATATTATAGATATATACTTATAGATATATCTAAACCATTAACTGGAAATATCCTAAAATCAATTCAAAATGCACATTTCTATACAGAATAATGCCATCCTCATTTTAAAATAGTCTTTTTCCATTTCAAAATATCCTATACAAATTCTCTAATCACATCTCCAAAGAATCTCTATTTATCCCAACTAACATTTCATTTTCCCAACCCTCATCGTCGCTTCTCCACCTTTCCCTGCCCTTCCTTCATTGTCACACTGGAACACAGATTGTAATGGTTCCCCTACAGTTCACGTCTTGTTCCCCCTTCTTCGTTCACACCCTTTCTTTCACAAAGACGCCCCTCCTCTCCCCTCACCCCTTCTTATACGTTCGCGTCCTCCCCCCTCCCAGCCACTCTGGGGGCGTGGCCCTAGGGAATACACTGTGCAGCGCTCGCATCAACAGTCGCCTCTCCGGTGAGCTGCAAGGGCCGCGCTCTCGCCCCGGCCCTCTGCCCCGGCCGAGCCACCTCGCGCGGGCGGGTCGATAGCGATCTCTTTATCGATACGTAAACAGAGATGCGATCTTTCCTGCGCGCGCGACTTAAATGGATAAGTTCCGCGGCGGCGGCAGCGGGGGCGCTGCGGCACGGCGTGGCGCGGCGTGGCACGGGGCGGGGCGGGAAGCGGGGGCGTAGATTGAGGCGCCGCCAGATTTACGGCGTGGTAAATTAACTGTTAGGACACCGGCGCCCCGGCGGCGGCAGCGCGGTCGCCCGGCAGAGGCGGAGGCGAGGGAGGAGGGCAAGGCTACTGGAGGGGGAGCCCGGGGGAAGGAGAATAAGCTGGTAAGGACACCGAAGAAGCACGAGGATGGGAGGAGTCCTGGTGGAGGGACAAGGAGAAAAAGAAGGCGGTGAAAAAAATGAGAGGCGGGGGATTCAAGGAAAATTATGAAGGGGAAGAGAATTAGAAAACAAGAATGAGATGGAGGACGAGAAGTAGGAGGAAAAATACAGGCCAAAAATACCAGGCGAAAAAGTTCATGAAAAAGACGCTGAGACTAGAAAAGAAGTGAAAATGTGGTGGAGGTGGGAGGAGAAGTACAAGTCTGCGAGAAGGGGAATAGACTGGTAAATGCGCAAAAGAAATGCAAGGAGGAGGAGAGGAGAAAATTAGTAATGCCTGTTGATGAAGGAGGAGAAATCCATGGGAGGGAAAAGGAAGGTAGAAGCAAAGCAGAGAAGAGACGAAGGTCTAATGTAAAGCGAGGAAATGAGAACTGGTGATTACGGAAGGGAGAAAACATCTCGAGGTGTTTCAGAGAGGAAACACTGGTTAAGGAGGAAAAGAAGTCAGCTTATAAGGTAAACCTGGTAAGCCAGAGAGAAACTCTGGTACAATGAAAAAGAGTAGGAGGAGTTCTTTCGAAAGGTGAAACAAAGAGAGTTAACTCAGGCAAAGGAGATGTGGCAGCAAAAGCTTTGAAGCTCGAGAAACTGCAGAAGATCAAAAAACAGCAAGAAAATAAGAGGTTGGCTGAAGCAACGCAAGAAGCAAGAAAGACGAGCTGACTCTACCTGTGGAAGAAGGAAAAGAAAACCCAAAGAAGGGGCACCGAGAAGGGAAGCCCAGACGAATAAGAAGGCTGGCAAAGGTAATGAAGGAAAGCGAGAAACAAGAGAGAGGAGCAAGCTCTGTCAGAGTGAAAATGAAAAGGGAGGCAAAGAAAGAGGCCCCGAGAAGCAAGTCCCAACCGTAGGAGGAGTGCCTGGCAAAGTCGGTGAAGGAACGCGAGAGGCGGGCTGGAGCAGTCGTCTGGGGCGTCAGGGGCGTGGCAGGGGCGGCGTGGCGGCGAGGGTGGGCGACACGAACGACGGCGCGGCGGTGGCGGGGGGTGGCGGTGGCGGCGGGGCGGCGGTGGTGGCGGTGGCAGCGGGGCAGCGGGGGCCGGGGGCGGCGGCGGGGAGCGGGGGGCGGGGAGGCAAGGGCAGGCGAAGGGGAGGCGGCGGGAGGTGAGGGCGGGGGCGGCGGTAGGCGGCAGGGGCGGCGGGGGGCGGCGAAGGCGGCGGGGGCGGCAGGGGCGGCGGCGGGGGCAGGGGGCGGCGGCGGGGGCGGGGGCGGCGGGGGGCCGGGGAGCGGCAGGGGGCAGAGGCAGGCGGGGCCTCGGGGCGGGGGCAGCGGGGCGGCGGGGGCGGCGGGGCGGCAGGGCGGCGGCGGGGCAGGGGGGGGGCACGGGCCGCGGGGGGGCGAGCGCAGCAGGAGCCCTGGGGGCCGAGTAATTGCTGCGCAGCGGCGGTCTCAAGCTGCGTTTGGGCGCTGCGCCGCGCCTCGCCCCCTCGGCACCCAGGGCTCTGCCATCGCCCCGTGACATCTGCGCGGAGAAGCAGCTGCGAGCGGCGAGGGCAGTTCGCGCGATAAACGGCGGTCGTTCCGTTTTATTTACTCGTATCTCGTGTATCAGAACGGAAGTCCATTCATTGACTTGCAACAAAGAGCGCGCGGCCATCCTAAACCACTCGCTTGTTGTTTGACCTCTCGTTGATTTAAAATTCAGGAAGCTCAGTTCATTTAACAACTCTTGCAGCGTGTGATTCAATTAACCTCGCAGACGAACGCAAAACAGGAAAAAATAGGTCGGGCCATACATTTAACACTATTATATAAAATCCTAGTTCTACATAATTACATTATATCCTAGTTCTACATAATTATACATGTTTGTTGTATATTGTTAATATTACTTTATGTGACGACTTTTATTTTCCATTTATTCCACGAAATTCTTAAATATACTTTTTAAAAATATTATAATGGGATTTTTCGTGCTTTACTTGTCCTGTTTTTAACTTATTTTTCTATTTTTTGCAGGTGAGTACTTTCTCGACTTTGGAACTCAAATGGCAATACCGCTCATCAAGAATGTGATCGCTGACTCATTAAGGGTGAGTCTTCTTTGATCATCAGCTTCTTAATGTTCTTCGTTGGTTAAAAGTTGTATATTGAACTATGGGCGTATAATCTTTGAACAATTTTAATATTTTTTTTTGAATGTGTAAATTCTGGCAGGCAAAATTTTCTAACCGTTTGATCTTACTGGACTGATTTACGAGTTCTATTACGCAATGCTTTTTGGTCTAGTGATAAGATAACTATTTCCCTGGTATACCATTTTTGATACATCTATCGGGGGAATAATGGAAAACAATAGCTTTATCGTTAAGTTTCTAACCGTAGCTTTAGATCATAGACATGTTTTTACAAAAAATATCAAAGTTAACTAATATTTTAAAAGTAACCCTTTTGTACTTGAGATTAAATGCTTTTCACCATGCTTTTTTCTTTAAAATTTCAAATATCACAATCTTAATATTATTTTCCAACCAGAATTCTTTGTTTCTACAAAATATGTTTCTTTTTCTATCATTTCAAGAATATGATTTCGTCTGATAGAATAGCTAAAATGTTTCTTAATATTTACCCCATAAACTTCATTAACCTTTTATATATTTTACTCTCGAAAAAATTTTATATTTTTTATATTTGCTTTAGAATTTGTTTAACTGTTCCAGCATGCTATTTAGTGTTTTAAATATTTAAAATAAATAAACCTGCGATTGAAGTAAATAAGATCATAAATCAAAATATCGTATTTTATATTTTACACATCATAAGTTGACAATCATGCTGTGAAAAACATTACATCAGTCCGGTGATGTATGATTTGTATTTTAACAATTTGTACTCTTGAGTTAAGTTCGTTTTATTCTGAACAAATTAAATTTACAGTCTATTTTATATTAAGATAATTAATAATTATGTTAAAATGGACAGTTTTCTATGACGATTAATTGTGGATGAAAGTATTCCAGTGGTACATTGCAAGGTCTTCTTACGTCTAGAATAAAACCAGTTAACTCAATACTTTTGGTTAGGAGTCAAAATTGGGGAATATATGTGACTATGGTTATTGTGTCTGATTTGAAAATCTAAAATGCATTTTTATTGGTGTAATTGTGGATAATCTGTAGATTTCTTCACTATTATCTGGGAGGTTGATGACTTGAGGATATGGATGATTTTCCAGAAATTGTAAGTGGCTTGAGCTGCTTGTTTCGATTTTTTCAGACTGTCAGTACTTTAAGTAGCCCTGTGTTTGAGATATACCGTGATGTTGCAGCAATCATTCTAAGCGTTTTTGATTGATATCTCTCTAAAAGGAAGAGATTTGAGTTGCTTGCCATTTCCCAAATTGAGATACCGTAGGTCCATATACGGATTATTATTGTTTTGGAGTTCAATCATTTACTGTCTAAGGATAGTTTCGAAAGATGTCCTAGTATTCAATATCTTCTCACTTGTAGTTGAAGTTGCATCATTGCTAGTATATGGAGTTTCCAGGTAAACATTTTTGTTGATGTATTCATAAATACTTTACACTTTCAATCACCGAAATTGCTTTATTATTAATATTTACAATGGCACATTTTTGTCTTCTGAAAGTGGACATTATATGGGCTGATTTAATTTCGTTAATTTTTATTTTCCATTTGTCTGCCATTTCTTCGATCAATACTAGATGATATTGTAATTTTATTGCTATCATTGGGACATCATCCGTGGCTAATATGACTGTATCGTCTGCAAAGAGTTATTGTAGATTTTTCACTTTCTAGAATATCTGACGAGCAGAGCTGGTGTATGACTGGGCCAAGTATACTACCTTGGGATACTCCAGATTGGATTGGAAAGAAATGGGATAATTCGTTTTGATATACACATTGGAACGTTTTTACTGGTTTCTTTCTCTCCCACTGAAAAGTAGTCCAACTCCATTTCGCAGCTTATTCATGCCAGCAGACTAGGGACGAACACATTTCGATTCCGCCTCCAAGTTAATCTACGCAGAAAATGAACGCTCCATGTAATTGTTGCCTGTGCTGCGGCAGAGGAGCAGAGCTGGGGGTTGTGTGTCGTGTGGCCCAGGCCGTTGCGGCCGCGTCAGGCGCCTCCATCCGTCGCGCGGCCGCCTCGCCCCGACGAGTTACGATGCGCGGACCGCGGAGCATGAGGAAGGAGCTGTGAGTGTGCCGAGACGATGGCGGGGCAATGGCAGAGCGAAGGCGGGCTAACGGGGGGGCGATGGGGGGCGATGGCGGGGCGATGGCGCGGAACGATGGCGGAGCGATGGCGGAGCGATGGCGGAGCGGTGGCGGGGCGATGGCGGGGCGATGGCGGGGCGATGGCGGGGCGATGGCGGGGCGATGGCGGGGCGATGGCGGGGCGATGGCGGGGCGATGGCGGGGCGATGGCGGGGCGATGGCGGGGCGATGGCGGGGCGATGGCGGGGCGATGGCGGGGCGATGGCGGGGGCGATGGCGGGGCGATGGCAGAGACGTGGCGGGGCGATGGCGGG